>JADMNL010000029.1:218652500-218917500 GCA_016271365.2 Neoceratodus forsteri
CCGCCGATTTCACAGAGACTAACACTCAGGGTGAAGGGAATGCAGGGTGGGCCCCAGCAGGTAGGGGGCTGTGTACAGTTGAGAGGTGGGGTAACCACTAAACCCCAGGGCATATTATACATACATCCACCAGATGATTGGGGTGGGGGAACAGCTGGACCACCAGGAACTAATATACACATTAGAACTGGGTGATCAGGATGGGGAGCCTGCTAGCTCACCATGGATCAGACATTATACGTGAAACTGGGTGACTGGGGTGGAGGAACTGCTAGAACACCAGGAATCAGATATTTACATGAAACTGTGCAATCAGGGGTGAGGAGAACTGCTTGACCACCAGGGATCAGACATTTTACATGACATTGGGTGAACAGGGGTGGAGGGAACCTCTATGCCACCAGAGAAGGGCGGCTACGGGGCCATTATGCCCCACACAAATAAGACGATAGAGCATACAGATGGCCCCTTAATGCCTTGCACGCCCTATGGACTCATGTGCGTGCCTGGGCTGAATACAGCCCACAGGAGACCTGGCGCTGTCCCATTTTGGGGTAGTGCTATCTCCAGTGGGCTATAAGCAGCCCAGGTCCTACTGACATCATACAGATTCTCTTAGCACTGTGCTGACATGGCCCGATATTCAGTTGGATGGAGCGGCTATCTGCCTGATATTCAGTTGGATGGAGCGGCTATCTGCCCGATATTCAGTTGGATGGAGCGGCTATCTGCCTGATTTTCAGTTGGATGGAGCGGCTATCTGCCTGAATATCACTACAGGCAGGGAAGCACGAGCAGAGTGCAGATGGCAGCACTGCACTTGTGCCTGGCCCTGAACATTGTAGCCAGAGTTTGCGTGGTTTACATCAGTTTTTTTCATAAAACTAGAATTGAAGACTACATCCTTTAAAAAAGAGAGAGAGATAGTCACCATGGGAAGACAGAGTACAGGGTTTAAATAATTGATTAGCAGTTTTTAGTGGGACAATGCTAACTGTACAGAAAGTATTTATATAGGTTTTCTAGAAGTATTATGTTTGTTAAACACAGTGAGGCAAGTACTATGCATTTTCACAATGTTTTAGCACTTTTATGAGCAAAACGCTAATCAATTTTTGGAGTTAAATAAATCCCTGGGCCCAGATATTCAAACTGTGCTCAAAATGAGCGCAACAGCAGGAGCAAGCACAAACCAGTTGCGCATCTGCGCAACAGGTGCGATATTCAAACATGGAGCAGAACAAATTGTGCAAGCAACCAACTTCTGAATATCGCACATACTGCGCCATAGCGCAACCAGGAAGGAGAAGCTGAGCCAAAATGTTGCACTATGGCGCAACCAGGGCAGCCCAGCTGAGCATTCCAGAGGTGCCATAGCCAAGCAGAGCCCCCAGAGCAATGGAACTGCACATCCAGGGAGGCAGGCTGGGGCCCACCGCCAGCCATGCCACACATGGGCACAGGAACACACTGCAGAACCCACACACACCTGCACACCCCAAGCACAGCATCACTGGGGTGGGATGGATGATCTACTTGCCCATGGGGACAAGCCAACAAAGCATAGCGAGCCATGACACCCCAGCACAACCACTGGTAGGCTGAGTGCCACACACAGGGGTTGACAACCACAGTGCACATCAGCCCCCGTACGCACAGCACACCCTGCACTGTGACCGCAAGACACCACCTATGTGCAGTGACTGGCACTGCAGGAAACCATGCATCCCCCCCTAGCACAAGTCAACCGCATGCAGCACAGAAGCCTACAAGCCAGACACACCCTGTGCACCCAGCAGTGGGTGGCAGCAGACAGCAAGACCAACCGAAAGTCACTGCCATGCTGGAGATACCTCCCCATGCACACACACGCACACACACACACACACACACATACATACCCAGGACCATACCAGCCCAGATGGCATGTACACCCCTGCAACTGAGCACCCATAGGCAGCTGCAAATCACAGACCAACACAATATTCGTATAAAAATATAATGTATTCCACAACAACAAACATTATCAAAACAAGTACAACTATTTACAAGGGGGGGGATGGGTACAAGGTAGGGTTGGTCAAGGGGTAGGGATGACAAACTTGGAGAGGGAAGGCAGGGTGGTAGGGATGGGAGAAGTGGGAAGGGTAGAGATGTCATGGGCCAGCTGGCCGCCCGTCCTCCTGCTGGTGTCCTGCAGGTCTCTGCCACCTCCTCCGCACGCCATGGCAGTGAATGTATTGCAGGATGTCACTGTTATGTCCCACAAGCCGCTTGGATGGCCCTGACATCCCTCGCCATCCTCTGGAGAACCTCGAGGCCTGGAAAATGGGAACACAGTCAATGGCTGTGACTGACCACAACCCTGAACACCACCCAACCTGCAAGCCACATAGCCCAATGTCCCGCACCTGTGATGGCATGCCACCCACCAGTGAACATGCACATGGCCATCACAAACAGGCGGCACCAGCTATGCGCACCACTGCACACACACACTGCCCATGTCCATCACAGCACAAACAAGGCTGGCAAGTGACGTGGCAACATGGTGCGATGCCAGTTACACGGCTATGTGCCCAGTGCATGCATGGACCACCAGTGATGCATACACAGACGTGCTGTGAAACTGGACAGTGATGCATGTCACCTGTGTCGTGCCTAAAGACATAGATACATAGCCAGTGTCGGCAGATAAGGGCCTATGGCCCACACAGTCTGTCCATTTCAGCCTGTAAGTTACTTTGTTTACCTAGAAGTCTGTTGCCCCTTACCCCTGACCTCAAGAATTCTGTTATGTCTATCCCATGCAGTCTGAAATCCCTTGAGTGTGTCAGCCCCCACCACTTCCTCTGGCAGGGTGTCCCACTTGTACACCACCCATTCTGTGAAGAAAGTCTTGCTCATGTTTCCTCTGAATCGTCCTCCTCCAACTGCATCCCATGCCTCTAGTCCTGGAACATCTTTTGCACTTCAAAATAGTGTTTCCTGCACCCTGTTCCATCCTGTAAGATACTTGTATGTCTCAATCATATCCCTCTCCTCCTCTCCTCCAGGAGTACAGGTTCAGTTCCTTCAACCTGTCTCCCTAGGAGTTGTGATGCAAGCCATGCACCATCCTTGTTGCCCTCCTCTGAACCTTCTCTGCCCACTCTACGTCCTTACGTAGGTATGGTCTCCAGAAATGTACACTGTACTGCAGGTGGAGCCTCACTAGTGTCTTGTATAGTGGAATTATGACCTCCCCTTTCCTGCATGTTTGTATTGTGCATGGCTACTGGCCCCCCCCAGCGTGCAATAGCATCCATGTAGTCATGATACTCACACTGCTCAAGCAGCTCCAACTGGCACTGTTGCTGGCACTGCTGCTGCTGGTGGGCTCCAACCCTGCTGGCAATGGGTCCCTGCACGGCCCTCTTCATCGTTGCCCACATCCTCCATCCGGCCTGTGGGAGACATATGTTGAGACAAACATCAGTGTGACTCAAAAGCAGACTGCCCCCTGCCCCAGTGACAGTGCCTGCCCACACAGCCATACCCAGTCATCTCACAGCTGCACACACTGACACAGCCAACCGTGGCCGAGCCATCACCTATGCACAGCCACCAAAACACACACACACCCCTACAGAAAATACAGGTGCATATGTGGCACACCCACCTGGCCTAGGCACCACGCCCCACCTGGCATGTGACCGCAGCCGATCCAGCAGATCAGGATCCCTCCGGCGGAGGTCACTGTACCGGTGCCGGCACTGCTCAGCTGACCAGCACCGTCCAGTGACCCCCACCAGGTCAGTGGCCACTTGCTGCCACACCTGGGTCGGGCTATGGTGAGCGCCTCACCATAAAGTGTCCCATAGTGGGGCTCCACCAGGGCCACCAAGTTGGCCACTTCAACTGGGCTCCACTGAACTGCTTTTCTGCGAGCCATGGTCCCAACTTTACAGCAGGCAATATGGCGCTCCGCTGCGCCGTAACCCCACGTGGAGATGTTGCGCAATAGACCACCATAGGCTCCAATCGCACTGTTCGAACAGAGCCATCACTTCACATAGCGCTGTCACCAGACAGCGCAATAGGGACATACACATGGCAGGCGAACAGTGCCAGGAGGCAAAGGTCATACACAAGGTCATGGGCAATGACGCAAGGATACGCACAGCGCCATCTGACGTATAGGCATCCTGCGCGACAGACCAGCTGCGAACCAGTGCCACAGTGGAGTATGGTGCAGTAGTGCCACAGCGCCATATAGTGCCCATTGCTGTAGCGCCACTGGCACAATGGTGGCCATGGCCTGAATTGCTGATCGCGCTCAGCACATCAGCAGCGCGATAGACGCATGCGTAAGCTATCTGGGCATGCGCAATGCAGTGTACCACACAGGCACAGATCTGCACCATTGGCTCAGCCAACTCTTCCGTATTACGCAAAGCGCAGATTCGCGATATTCAGCCGACACATGCAAATCATCTGATCAGCCATTCAAGGGTGCAGTGGCGCGATTTGCATGTCAAAGTTGTTCCACTCTAATTTGCATGTGTTGCGCTATAAATGGCGACATTGGGCCGCGCTGGCCAGATTCGGTTACTGCAGGTGAGAGGTGAGTTGCGTGCTGTGTGATGTTCAGGACAATGGTCATGGGGAAATGCTGTAGACTGCACAGTGACAGGTGTCCACTTCCCCATACAGATCACCATGACCGAGCAGAGCCAAGGTGAGGTGAGGGCGGTGGGTGTGGAGGAGGCCAACTTTACAGCAGCAGAGGCAGGCCCTCTTCCAGGCCTACCTGGATGATGAGCCAATACTGAGTGGACGGAGGGGCACCCCTCAGTCCCGTGCGGCTGCATGGGAGGGGGTAGCTCAGGCCATTAACCTGCACGGAAGCCACCAGCGCTCCATGCAGGAATGCAAGAAAAAGATGGGGACAGACCACAGGAGGTTGAAGGAGAAGGTGGCAGCCTTCAGGGCTGCACGTGCTGGCACTGGCGGGGGCCCGCCAGTGGTGTTGGAGCTGACACCAACTGAGGAGACACTGGTCGCAGCCATTCAGCTGAGCGCCATTGAGGGCGTACCAGGTGGAGGATTCCAGACAGGTGGAAGCCCATCACTGCACGGGTATGACATGGTGGTGGTGTTTGGGGGGGCAGTTGTTCACATTCACTCACATGTACTCTCTTTCTGTTACAGATCCTGTTTGTCTTCAGGAGACGGTGGTGGTGGGTCCAGACAGTAATGCTGACCTGCTGGACATGGAGGAGGGTCCATCCACCTCCACCACCAGCCAGCAGGCACTGCAGCAGCTTGCACGCTGGGCCGCCAACTCTGGTGTCAGTGATATGGGTGTGGGGGGTGCACAGCCTGTGTCTCAGCAGTCTGGCATGCAAGCATGCCAGCACGCTGTGACCATGGCAGTAGCACGTACCTGCACCATTGATGATAGAAGGCCTGCAATGGGCAGTGATGGTTGTGTGTCCCATGACAGACACACGGCAGGCCAGCACGTGCCCCTGGGCCTTTCTGGTTCAAACATGTGTACCAGCATCCTGGCACGGTCCCAGGCTGTGCCTGTCAGCACCGGTGGGCAGCACTGATGGCTGTGCAGGTGTCTGCACTGTTGCCAGCACAGTGGTGGAACGGTGGACCTGGGGCACAGTGGTTGGAGGGCAGCAGTCGCACACCAGGTCTGGGGGTACAGTGTCAAGCAGTGGCACATGTCTGCCGCCCTTTGATCCACCCATTCCTGGTCCTGGCAAACAGCGCCCACCCTCAAGGGGTGTTGTGCATCAGGACCATCCACACCCTGGGGGTCAGGATGCCGTTGGGGCACAGTACCCATTGGATGCGCACACCCACCTGCTGCAGGGATCAGTACAGCTGCAGAGGCGGGTTGCAAGGTCCGTGGAGGCACTGTCTGTGTCCGTGGAGCGGCACAGCAGGGAGTGTGCTCGGGACCGAGCCGAGCTGGTCCGTATGCGGACGGATGTGACTGCCGCCATTGACAGGCTGACCCAGGCAGTGGTCTCTGTCGTGGATGCATTGGGCACACAGTCAGGTGCCCCTGTACCACACACCCCACACAGTGCACTCTCCACTCCCCGTTCCCGGTGTTGTGTGACACCAGGCCTGTTGATGCTGGGTTCTGCTGTGGGCATCCCGAGCACCCCTGGTGCAGGTTTGTTCGGCATGCTGCAGACCCCTGTGCGGGCAAGGTCACGTTCGCGCAGTGGGACCCCAGTGCAACAGTGCCACCCCATGTGGCCCCTGCTCAGCCTGCCCGTGCTGTTAGGTCATGGCGGGCTGCCCACGCATCTGCGGTGGCGTGGGACAGTGCTACATGACTGAGCTGTCTCCCAGTGCAGGCCCCTGTCTGGTGCTGCCATGTGTGCAATGTGTGTCATGGTGGCAGTGCACTGCTGGGTGCTCTGCTCTCAGCGCCGACACACGACCACCTGCACACCCTCCCAACTGCTGTCCACAGGTGCGTGTGCATGATGATGCCTGCATTGCACTGTACACCAAGGTGCAAGGGTGCCAGCATCTGACGCGTGCTTGGACAATGCAGGTGGTGGGGTGGTTGGTGGTGCTGTGTGTTTGCAATGTCGGTTCTGCAGTGCTGTGCATCTGCCCATGTACGCTCTGTGCCTGGTGTGTGTGTGTCCATATGAGTGCTCACCCCTCCCTGATGGTGTGTCTATATGCCTGGACCGTTCCACTCCCCTGACCGTCATGCACCCCTGGTGTGTTCCCCTGTGTGCCTGTTGTTTACGCATGGACAGTGTTGGTTGCACATGTCCCCTTGACTTACCTGTGTTGTGAGTAGTGCTCCTCTGTGATGGTGTCCCGGTGCAGCTGGGCCTGCCGGATCAGTCGGGGGTCCCTCCGTCCTTAGGGGGGGCTGCTCATCACCATCATCACCGGCGCCACTGGCGTCCCCATCGCTGTCCCCCTGTTCGACCTGTATGGCTATCCCATGGTCTTTGGCCATGTTGTGCAGGATGCAACAGGCCAGGAATATCCCACAGGCCTTTTGGGGGCTGTACTGTAGGGCACCGCCAGAGGTGTCTAGGCATCGGAAGCGTGCCTTGAGCATCCCAAACACCTGCTCTATGATGTTGCGTGTTGCGGCATGTGCCTCATTATAGCATAGCTGCGCTGGGGTCATGGGCGCCGTGCGTGTGAGCAGCCAGGGACAGAGTGGTATCCGCAGTCACCTGTGTGGAGATAGTGGAGATCAGTGTCATGTTCAGGTCCATATTGGCCATCTCCCTGTGTGCCACTACCATGGCACCTGTGGCATTCCACCCTTGCCCCGAGTTTGCATTCCATACATGTGTACTCACCCACTAGATGTCCTGTGGGGATGTCCCCACTCTCGAATCGATGGCACAGTGCAGACTGATACCATATGAAGGCATCATGTGCTCCGCCAGGGTGTGTGGCACAGACATTGATTATGCGCCCAGTGGCATCACACACCACCTGGCAGTTGACACTAGGCAATCCCTTTCTGTTCCGATATGCCTGGCCATCGGGGCCAGGTGGCATGCAAATGGCCACATGGGTGCAGTCTATGGCCCCTAGCACGCCAGGCATACGTGCTACCCTGTGGAACTCCTGCATGTTTGCTGTACGCTCTGCCGCAGTGCTGGGGAAATGGATGTACTCCGCAGCATGTGGCAGCAGTGCGCTGAGGAATTGGGTGAGGATGCGTGACGTGGCCGACTGTGTGATGCCTGTGGTGTCCCCTGTCGGCCTCTGGAAGGTGCCCGTGGCAAGCAGGCACATGCAGGCTGTCACCTTGGTCTCCACCGACAGAGCGTGACTCCGTCGTGAGGGTGCCTGCATCATATCACTGCACAGCTCACAGAGCCATCTCAGTATTGCCCTGTTCAGGCGGTACCAGCCCAAGATCTCTACATCTGTGTACTGCTCAAAGCTGATGCGGGCACGATACCGCCTGTTGGGGACATACCGCCGATGGGTCCTTCCACGGCCACGTCCCCCTGCAGCATGCATTCTCACCCCCCTCATTACAGCTTCCATGTGGAAACTGGCACTGTCCATCTCCCTGGCTTCTGACCCCCCCTGGCTGGTGTTGCTGTGTTACCTCCACTGTCCTGACTGCCACTTCCACTGCACCGGGCACACCCCGCTGGCCTCTACAGACAATAGGCCACACTTTCCCTGCCTGCCCTTTGCTGTCTGTCTGTCTGTCTGTCTGTCTCTGTCTCTCTCTCTCTCTCTCTCCCCCACTTGGCAGCCTGGTAGCATTCTTGCGCCGCTTCCTTGAGCCTTTTTATTTTGGCTCATTTCCGCTAGTGCTCAATTTCCAGCTGTGCCGCTATTGTGCATTGCGCAAGTCTTTGAATATCGCATTGCGCTCTTTATGCATGGATCCACCCCCTTCAGTTGCACATTCCTTCATTTTCATTGCGCTGTTGATCAGCATGTTTTCGGTGGTGCAACTGCCTCCTTCTGAATATCGCAAAATGGCGCAGTTTTGGACTTACGCATGCGCAACCCTGTTGCGCATGGCGCAACCCTTTTGAATATCTGGGCCCTGGAGTACAGGAAGATTAGTTCCATTGTCAATATAAGGTGAATTGGATTTTTCAGATACCTGTATTGTCAGCCTGTTGGCATCAGGGAACTCTGGAAGCAATGCCACGCATTTTGAGAAGGATTACATGAATATGCCTTCAGATAACTTAATGAACCCTGAGAATCTGCATGAGTCACTAACATCTTAAGAACAGCAAATGGAAAAATCAGCATGGATCCCATGGGAAAATGATGACATCATAATGTCAAAAAATCAGCCTTGCTGTACTTAATCATTATGGGTTCGTTCATTTATAAATTGTTAGTTTCAGTAATGTCTGTCTGTGGTTTGCATCAAATTGCAAAATAATTCTGAACATTTCTGTACAATAGATTACTTGCTATAAACCTGAGTTTCAACTCTTACTTCCTCCTACTACTTGCCAGCCCTTGAACTTGAGCCTTCCATAGCCACAGCCTGTCAACAGCCTTTTATCTACTGTCCTTAACTCAGCACTCTGTTTTAAGTCCTCCCTGCCATTGACCCTGCACAAATGTGATTGTCTCAAAGCACCTGTCTTCCCCCAGCTGATTCTGTGTATGGTCCTCCCTCACATTGCTCTCTAGTATGTTCCTACGAGGTCAGTCCTGCATAGAAAATGGCCCCCACCCTTGACCAGAATTAATGACAAAGCCTCCTCTTGATGGCATTAACATACAGGGTGTACCCAGCCCCGTTGGATGGAGGGTTGAGGCGCTGGCACCTTTCCTCAAACCATGCCGGTGACCTAGGTTTGGGAATGGACTCGGGGTACTGGGGGTCGGCAGGGGAAAGATAGGATCGAGCATCTAACAGACTGCTCTCCTACCTTGGGGCAGGCTTGGGGAAGGCCTCGCTCGGTAGGGGCCCCCAGTGGAGACAGGGGCACTACACGAGCATTGCAATGGGGAAACCAGAAAACCAGAAATACTACTCGGTGGCCACTGGATGACAGCTCTCGGTCCCCCCAACACCTCCGGTGCCTTCAGTGAGCCTCTGACACCTCAGAAGCATCCCTTGCCCCTGTCATGAGTGCACTGGGCTGCCCCACCTGGTGCCTTCCCCCTTGGAAGAAAAAGGATTACGTACGGGATGTCCCAGGGACTGGCTGCAATGTGAGGGTGGGGGAAGCTCGAGTAAGGCCAGTGGGGTTCAGAGGAGGACTTGCAGAGCCTGGAGGAGTGGGGGCCACCAGAGCACGGCAGGGGAGAAAAACAGATAAAGAAAAAAAACCAAAAAAACATACATACAGGGTATGAAAGCCTATGTTGAGGCCCCCCCCTCGACTTTATATGTACTAACGACAATGTCTCCCCTGGCTGCTTTACCTCCTGCTAAATTAGTTCCTTAAACCCACAACACTCACCATGTATCTTAGACTGTACTAACTGCAATATGTACCTCTATATGAGATAGCTTACAATTGCAAATAGACCAGTTGCGGTTATTTCTTGTATTTTTGTCTCTGTACTTGTGCACCCATACTCTGTAACTACCTTTCTGTGTTGTCCTCCTCTCAAGATGTGCAACCTTTGAAAAACACTGTGTTTCTTACTCTGCATAGTAATGCATCACTGTTTCTTACTCTGTATAGTAACGCACCACTGTGTTTCTTACTCTGTACAGTAACGCATCACTGTGTTTCTTACTCTGTATAGTAACGCATCACTGTGTGGATTCCTTTCATGACGTAAACTTTTTGTGCTGTAACTAATTTTATTGATTGCAATGGGACCTCTCCGTAAATAAGCCTCAGCACATTTGAGTTGTTATCAATGTTCACATTGTATATCAATAACATTTTAGATAGAAACATACAATTTGATGGCTGATAAGGACCGCGTGTCCCACCTAGTCTGACCATTTTTCCTTGCCTACAATGTCACCAGACCCTACTTAATCCCTAGCTCTTTGCCACAGACCGTACCATCAAAGGTCTTGGACAATTTAAATAAGCTGGAATCCCTAATAAATGAAACTTCACACTGATGCATGAAACTCTGTGCAATAGTTTAATGACCTCACATTTACTGTTTCTGGTAATGAACTTACAGACATGAAAAGTCACTTCTCAAACCACAGCCTGTGTTTGCCCTCAGGTATAAATCCTGTGATTAACTCTTACAAGAAAGTTGTTGTGCTAGAGGTTAACACAATTTATTTTTCTAAAACCAATCAAAGTTTTGGTTACACTCTATTTTAAGTGTCTTTCAATGTAACAAATCATTAATTACAGGAAACATGGGCAATTACACTAGTTATATGCATGTTGCATGACACTACATTGCAGTTGCATGCAGTTACAGTGTAATTACACTGTAACTACTGTAGTTAAGCAACATTTAAAGTGTAGCCACATTTTCTTTAGTAATTTGAATCCTAATGAATTAAAGGAACTTGATGAACATAAAATAACCCTGACAGAGTGGTAAAACATGCAAAGAAGGGTGAGAAAATTGTCTAATGACTAAACACTTTTGTAAATCTAAAGTGACAGTCACTTGGCAATTTTGGCAATTACAGAAAGATATTTGCTGACCCATCCCCATTTTAAAAGGAATTACTCTGGTTGTTTGGTAATGCCAGGGTCCTTAACCTAATTGAGAACATTAACTCTGATACCTCTGGAATGATTCCCATGGTCTACATTTTGTCCAAGGTCCACAAGGACCTGACAGATACTCCTGGTCTTCCAACTGTCTCTGAGGTAGGATCCTCACAGACAACTTGGAAAAATATTCCAATTTGTTTCTTACAAAGGAAGGTTAGACTTTTGATATCCTACCTCAGAGATGCCATGCACTGCTGGAAACACTTCTTTTGTTTCATAGATTTTATTAAATTGATTCAAATTACAATCAATAAACACAGCATCAATCATCTCATTTCTTTGAGTATAAGTTACTATATATAGTATATGAGAAAACCTGACGATTTGTGACTACACTTAATAAATACAACAATAATCTTTTTAATTAAGTATATATACCACTATACGTGAGAAGAGTTAAAAATATATAGTGTTGCCATCCCAGTGGTGCTGAGGTTTGAGGCACTGGACGCCACACCTTACGCCACGCTGGTGACCTGGGTTCGGGAATGGACTCAGGCCACTGGGGGCTGGCAGGGAAGAGGGAGAATTGAGCATCCGATGACTGCTCTCCTCTCTCTGGGGTGGGTAGTGGGGAAGAGAGTGCAGCAGGCATCAGCACTATGTGCTCCGATGCCATTGCACGTCTGGCTGTCCACTGGGGAGAAAATGTGGAAATTGTGGAGGGTGATCTTGCAGCTGATGGCCATGCCTTGCACCCCGGAGAGACCTGAGAGGGGCACATACCCAGTGGGTGTGGGAGCGATAATGGCCGGCCCACTGGGGGAGCGGGTTCATGTAGCCAGCACGCACGACTGGGTCCGGGGGTGCAGGGCCGGCAGCCAGAGATCGTGTGGGGCTGCTCTGCCGAGGAGAAACAATAGTGAAAAAAAAATGTATAGTGTTATAAGTTTCACATGTTAACATTTTTGATTTGAAAAGAATGCATATATTCACCATATTCATTACACTCAATACAGAAAAGTGTGCTCTCTCTTTCGGTCCCAGACTCATAGTGTCATCTAGTTTACATCAGTCAGTCAATCAAAACTTTATTTAACCAAGCATAACACCCTTGAGCAAGCTCATTTCCAAAGTGGTCCTGGACAGAAGGACAAATGCACAGCCTGAGAGTAGGCAATACACAACACAATGAAGCCTCTTACTAAATGGTAAACCAGTCAGTTAGAACGTGATCCTTTCTGATAATGTAAGAACGGGAATCTAGAGTTCCTGAAATTGCTCCTCTTAATCCTGGACTACGTGATGGATTCTTTCATTGGCGCTAACTTCCTGAGACAACAATTTTCATGGCTGGAGGATTTTCCATGGATTGGTACTGATGTAGAATTCCTGTACACTTCCATCAAACAAGATGATCGATTAAGTCCTGTGAATTCTTTTTGAGGAATGACAAAGTGGCTGAAATGTTACCAAATGAATTTATTTTTGAAGCACAGATGTTTGTTGTTCTATCTGCAATTGTCTGGCACTGCAGTGGGGAAGTATTCCCCCCCCCAGCCATTTGCTAAGCTGTTGTGGGGATATTTTGAACAGTATGTAATGGGTTTAGATAGGGTAGCACTGATAGACTGGATGGACCATAGGGCTTTTCTGCCATCACTGTCTATGTTTCTGTGTGCTCTGGAATGCTTCTCTCAACAGCTGCACTGGGATATATGCACTGGTGACCACAAAGAATTCCTGGGTGTCATGTAAAATCCTGGCAGTGCTGGTATGGGCGGGAGAGATACCAACCATGGAAGCAGCATGTACCATTCTGGCAATTCTGATATTTCAGTGTGGGGGGGACAGATACCAGCAACTAAAATCTCATCAGTCCAGGTATTGGGAGGGGGAGAAGGATATGAGCTGTGGGAGTGACACATGAAATCATACCAGTGCCAGTACTTGTGAAGGAGTGGAGAGACATGTACAGCAGCGGGATCAGTAATGACAAGTCTGGCAGTGATGGTACTTTCAGAGTGTGGGAGGGGAGGAAGATATGAATGGCGGAAGTGACATTTGAAATACCTGACAGTAAAGGTACTTGTTGGGGGTGGACAGAGGTAATGGCCATGGGACTGGCAAACTGAAACACTGATAGTTCGGGGAATTAGACAGTGGTGACTAGGAAGATGGCCAGTCAGAAGTGAGACATTTCATCATCAGTGTTTGTTGTGCGCATTGATTCCGACAATACTTCTGTAACTTCCTCTGTAGCATCAGAAGCATTGGTGATGAGCTACAAATAAAAAATCAGAATGGAGATCACATCAGAAAGTGTAGTACTGAGCAGGCAGATCGTCCTTTGTGAGTGTGAAGCTTCACAGCCACATGGGTGTGATGGATGATAACAAGAGCTGGAGCTTTGCAGGACCAGCTTAATGTTGCCTGCACCAGCGATCATGATGCCCTGGGTGATGGCACATGTTGGAGGTGAGCAGGCAGATATTCACGGTGCCAGCATGGGAGTTCCATTTGGTATCCTATCTGCCAGTGCTTACACAGCACATGATAATGTGTGTTGAACAGAAGCATGGACACATACCATCAAATGACATGCATACCCTCAAATGGCATGCATACCATCAAACGGCATGCATACCATCAAACGACAGACATGCCATCAAACAGCATGCATACCATCAAAAGGCACGCATACCATCAAACGGCATGCATGCATACCCTCAAATGACATGCATACCATCAAACAACATGCATACTATCAAACAGCACGCATACCATCAAGTGGCACACATACCATCAAACAACACGCATAACATCAAACAACATGCATACCATCAAACGGCACATGTACTGTCAAACAACATACATACCACCAAATGGCATGCATACCATCAAACATGCATACTATCAAATGGCACACATACCCTCAAATGGCATGCATACCATCAAATGGCATGCATACCATCAAACAGTACATATACCATCAAACAGTACACATACCATCAAACAACATGCATACCATCAAACGGCATGCATGCCATCAAACATGCATACTATCAAATGGCATACATACCCTCAAATGGCACACATACCATCAAATGGCATGCATACCTTCAAATGGCACATATACCCTCAAATGGCAATCATGCCATCAAAAGGCTCACGTACCATCAAACAACATGCACACCATCAAACAACACGCATACCATCAAACAACATGCAAATCATCAAGCAGCACGAATACCATCAAACGGCATGCATACCATCAAATGGCATGCATACCATCAAATGGCAAGCATACCATCAAATGGCACCTATACCCTCAAATGGCATGCATACCATCAAAAGGCACGCATACCATCAAACGACAGACATGCCATCAAACGGCATGCATACCATCAAAAGGCACGCATACCATCAAACGGCATGCATGCATACCATCAAACAACATGCATACTATCAAACAGCACGCATACCATCAAGTGGCACACATACCATCAAATGGCACATATACCCTCAAATGGCATGCATACCATCAAACGGCATGCATACCATCAAACAACAAGCATACCATCAAACAACACGCATACCATCAAACGGCATACATACCATCAAACGGCATACATACCATCAAATAGCACATATACCCTCAAATGGCATGCATACCATCAAACGGCATACATACCATCAAATGGCACATATACCCTCAAATGGCATACATACCATCAAACAACATGCATACTATCAAAAGGCATGCATACCATCAAACAACATGCATACCATCAAAAGGCACGCATACCATCAAACAACATGCATACCATCAAACAACATGCATACTATCAAACGGCATGCATACCATCAAATGACACACATACTATCAAATGGCACATATACCCTCAAATGGCATGCATACCATCAAACAACATGCATACCATCAAACATGCATACTATCAAATGGCACGCATATCATCAAACGGCACACATAGCATCAAATGGCTTGCATACCATCAAATGGCACATATACCCTCAAATGGCATGCATACCATCAAAAGGCATGCATACCATCAAATGGCACATATACCATCAAATGGCATGCATACCATCAAAAGGCATGCATACCATCAAACAACACGCATACCATCAAATAACACGCATGCCATCAAACGGCACACATACCATCAAATGGCACGCATACTATCAAATGGCACATATACCATCAAAAGGCATGCATACCATCAAACAACACGCATACCATCAAACGGCACACATACCATCAAACGGCACACATACCATCAAATGGCACATATACCTTCAAATGGCATGCATACTATCAAAAGTCACGCATACCATCAAACATGCATACTATCAAACAACATGCATACCATCAAACGACACACATACCATCAAATGGCACATATACTCTCAAATGGCATGCATACCATCAAATCGTACATATACCCTCAAATGGCATGCATACCATCAAATGGCACGCGTACCATCAAACAACATGCATACCATCAAACAACATGCATACTATCAAATGGCATGCATACCATCAAATGACACACATACTATCAAATGGCACATATACCCTCAAATGGCATGCATACCATCAAACAACACGCATACCATCAAACATGCATACTATCAAATGGCACGCATACCAATAAACAACACGCATACCATCAAACAACAAGCATACCATCAAACAACACGCAAACCATCAAGTGGCACGCATACCATCAAATAGCACATGTATTCTCAAATGGCATGCATACCATCAAAAGGCATGCGTACCATCAAACAACATGCATACCATCAAACTACACGCATACCATCAAACGGCATGCATACCATCAAATGGCACCACAGAAATGTAAGCTGCTCTCACAGCATTGCCACAGAGCCTCTGCCTGGTGGGGCTAATACAATGCAGCAAACAGTCCTTACACTCCAGGGCAGGAGAACAGCACTGCAGTGGATGATGGAGACTCTAACTTCATGGATGATGCCCAGAAACTGTAGTGTGTTCACAAACATGGTTGTCAGGCATGCAGGACAACAACACTCCTGCAAAAATTTGGGCAGGGTTGACGGTCTATACTTTCTTCCATACCAGTTTTTACCACTCCTGCAGCTGAAGTGTGCTTAGCTCCTGTACGTTCCACCATCATCACCATCTACCACCATCTGACACCTTGCTAGAACATACCTACAGTCAGGAATGTCCGTCCAGGTCCCCATAGTGCAGCGGGTGAAAGCAGGCATGGAGGACATCATATCTACCAACCTCACTGCCATTCCCCCTCAAGTTTTTACCGGCCCCCCCACTGTTTTTTGGTCACTAACATCAGTTGTGCACCTGAGTGAAGACACATGCAGGTTACAGGGTCCCACAGCTCCCTCCCATCATTGCTGCTTCTGTCTCACACAACCACCAGGCCTCCACCTGGTGACAGTCACTGGGAGGAAGCTGAAAGCTGCACCCCTCTCTTGGTAGAAGAAAGCAGCCCATCGGGCTCTCATAGTCTCCTTCCATGATTTGCCACCAGCAATCTGGGACTGTGGCCAATCACAGATCACTGGTATGGGTGTGGTAACACTACTTGGCAACACTTGGCTGGCTTGGACAGTATATACTTGCTGGTACAGGACAGGTCATGCATAACAAAATGAGTAACAACATTGGCAGTATATCACAAATACATTGCCACACGGAAGAGGGAAGAAAAGCTCACAGGGTGAAGAGAGAATGCAGGTGTGTAGTGTGACAGGTAGTACAACTGTAAGAGTGCAAGGGTAACAAAAAGTAGAAATGATAAAACAAATGACAGCTCATAGTCAATGTAATAGAAAGAGGCATGGCAGCACCACCTTCTCCATCACCCAACAACAGACACGTTCAGGTTATGTGACTTATGTCCCCATGCACCATGAAAATGCTGGGGGATAAAGGATCCATGTGTGATGAATGATCACAGATAGGTGGCAGCAGTGGAATGCTGCTCTAAGGAAACTGAGTGTTGAGGTCATGAAATATAAGTTGCACGGATGACTCAGTGGAGCACAGGAGTGAGGACCTGGCACCTCTCCTTCTGCCATGCTGACAACACAGGTTTGGGAAGGGACTTTGGTTGCAGGTGGTCTGCCAGGGATAGAGGGACAGCATCACAGGATGGTTCTCCTCAGCTGAAGGGTGAAAAGTCATCTCAGCCTTTGGCTGCCACAAGGTGGAGGCACAGTAGTAGTCCAGGTACAGTTCACTCGTGAGAGGCTACACTATTCCATACTGCCATGTGATTCCATGCACAGCGGATTATGCTACACCACAACAAGGACACCAACGGGCCTCAGGATGTATACTGTTATGGGGGCACAGCCCTCCCTCTTCCAGCCCCAGCAAAGGGGCAAGGCATGGTGGAAGAGCTCCAAGTTGGTCAGGGACATGTGACTGACCTCCGGGGGGGTGGAGACAGGACCGCTGAGCCACACAAGTGGTAAAAAACTGTATTAAAAAACACATTTCACAAATAAATGCCTACGTAACTCATGAATATAATGCACTGTCAAAAAAGTGCTGCCTGACTCTCTTGCTGTGCTTCAGAGGGCAATTTAAGGGATCTTGAATTTTTTGTGGGGCTGCACCTTTCTTCAGAGTCAGCTTTTTGTAAGCACACTGTCTGGTATGGTAAGGCAGAATTGTGACATCACCTGGCTCAAAGCGGCCCTCACCAAAATGTTCTCTCTCACCTGGCTTCCTGTTCAGTTCCCTCGGACATATCCAGGCACATTGTGGCTTCTTCGACTTTGGAAAAGTGGAAAAGACTTCCTACTTTTTCTACAGTTGTGGCAATTGAGAGCCATGCAGTACAACATCACGTAAAGGAGAACGTAATAACTGTCCTGTCAACTACTACAGTGCAGTGTCCAGAAATTAAACTAAATTAAAGCTATGTAGAGAGATGATGTAGAGGCAAGAAAATGCACTATTTATCTAGCTCATGGGAGTAAAGGCTGATACAGATGCAGGCACAGACACAAACGGATTTAGCAAGTTTCTTATTTTATGCTTTATTTTACAAACATATGAATAAAATTGCCTGTCATTAGCTCTCAAGAGACAACACAGCACTTTACCAGCCAAAATTAAAATATACATTTCATTACGCAGCAGACAAGAAAGGAAAATGGTACGGATATTAGGGATATAGCTGGAACTCAACTGACAGCATTGTGCGTCTTACTCAGGAATCTCTGGAGAGGTGTTTGTGATGCACTGCCTCATTAGCATAAATGGAAACACTCGATTGGTGTCACAACACACACCAGTTTAGCCTGCAGAATGTGATGAAAACAATTGTGAATAACTAAACAAAGGTACAAATGTTTTGTAAAAAATCTGTTTTTAACTAACCGCCACTTCAGGGACACATTGTGGGGTGGCTAATCAAATCAGTAACTTTGTAGGTCACCTTTAAACAAGCGTTGGCTAATGTCAGTTATGGTTGCATGCAAGTTTTTTAAGAAAAATTACACACACTGGTCTAAAAGCAAGGTCCTTCTACAAAGACAGTTTTGTTTTCAATTTCTGCCATCTGGCTGCAGTGATAGACAAGTTCCTATTTAAACAGTGTTGACTAATGACAGTTTAGCTCATGTGCAGGTTTTCTGTTATGACATACCTGGGGCAAGTATACATTATGTCAAAGGAAGTCTGATCAACACACAAGAAAGACTGACCGCTGCTCTGAAAATCTGAGCTTTTAACCACAATAGTTAACTACTTAGCTGAACTAATGTGATCTTCTTTAGAAAGCAGAAAAGACACTTATTATTATATATTGTCATCCCTCCACCCTAATAAACCAGAGTCACCTGCAGATAGGTGTAATTGGCTATTACCTGGCTGACCCCATCTCAAGTAGACTGCCGCTCCTGAAAAATCAAGATCAGCTAAACACCTGTCAAGTGCTACAACTTCCAGGGAGGATCACCCCAGGGAGAAGGCACCTCATCACAGACTGCTCCCTACATGCTGTACTCTGGCCCATCGTGGGAGTCCCTGTGCAGCAATGACCCCTGACGCACTGTCCTCTTTGGCTTTGGTAACACAAATATACTGTATGTATTTATTTAAAAGTTTTCACCAGAAAAACACAACAAGCAGCTCATTTCTGAGTGTGACCCACAAACATAACTGTTTTGCATGGGCCTCCTACCCCTCCTTGGGATCTCCTCTACTGCCATGCCAGGTAGAGGATTGCCGAGTTCAGGGCTCCCATTGCCACACAGAAGAGGGAAGAAAAGCTCACAGGGCTAGGAGAGAATGCAGGTGTGTAGTGCAACAGGTAGTACAACTGTAAGGGTGCAGGGTAACAAAAAGTAGAAATGATAAAACAAATAACAGCTCACAGTCAATGTAATAGAAAGAGGCATGGCAGCACCACCTTCTCCATCATCCAACAACAGACACGTTCAGGGCTATGTCCCCCACACACCATGAAAATGCTGGGGGGCACAAAGGATCCATGGGTGACGAATGATCACAGATAGGTGGCAGCAGTGGATGCTGCTCTAAGGAAACTGAGTGTCGAGGTCATGAAATATCAGTTGCACGGATGACATAGTGGAGCACAGGAGTGAGGACCTGGCACCTCTCCATGGCAGACCCTTGTCCTGCTGAGCAAGGTCACAGAATTAATGTAAACTCCTGACTGGACTGGTATGGGTGCTGAGCAGAAACAGAGTAAAACTATGGAAGTGAAACTTAGCCAGAACCAATTTCCATATAGGGCACCATCTCTTATCCACCCCTTGTTCCCTTCCTGCTAATACTACTACTACCCTGAATAACCACTATACCCTTCAGTCTGTCCCAGCCATGCTTCAAACCATTTATGGTTTTGGCTCCTACCTTATGGGCTGGCAAACTTTTCCCATGGCTCTATAACCAGAAAGTCCAGAACCCTCTGTAGCCAACATGTAACAGTGGGAAAACCAACAGCCTGCTATGCATGTCAGTGTCCCCATAAGCTCCAATCTTTTCTTTGAGTGGCATGTAAAATCCTGGCAGTGTGAGTACTTAAGGGAATGGGGAGATAGATAGGAGGAGGCATGTAAAATACTGGTAATGCAAGTACTTGAGGGGATATGGGGAGACAGACTGCAGCTGTGGGAGTAGCATGTAAAATCCTGGCAGTGTGAGTACTTAAGGGAAGGGGGAGATGATTGGGGTGGCATGTAAAATACTGGTAAAGCAAGTACTTGAGGGGATATATGGAGACAGACTGCAGCTGTGATAGTGTCATGTAAATCCTGGCAGTTTGAGTACTTAAGGGAATGGGGAGATAGAGGAGGTGGCATGTAAAATACTGGTAATGCAAGTACTTGAGGGGATATGGGGAGACAGACTGCAGCTGTGGGACTGGCATGTAAAATCCTGGCAGTGGTGACTTAAGGGAATGGGGGATAGAGTGGAGGTGGCATGTAAAATCCTGTTAATGCAAGTACTTGAGGGGATATGGGGAGACAGACTGCAGCTGTGTGAGTGGCAGATACAATCCGGGCAGTGTGAGTACTTAAGGGAATGGGGGGAGATAGATAGGAGGTGACATGTAAAATCCTGGTAATGCAAGTACTTGAGGGGATATGGGGAGACAGACTGCAGCTGTGGGAGTGGCATATAAAATCCGGGCAGTGTGAGTACTTAAGGGAATGGAGGGGGGGGACTGATAGGAGGTGGCATGTAAAATCCTGGCAGTGTGAGTGCTTAAGGGAATGGGAGAGATAGATAGGAGGTGGCATGTAAAAATCCTGGTAATGCAAGTACTTGAGGGATATGGGAAGACAGACAGCAGCTGTGGGAGTGGCATGTAAAATCCTGGACAGTGTGAGTACTTAAGGAATGGGGGGTAGAGGGAGGTGGCATGTAAAATACTGGTAATGCAAGTACTTGAGGGGATATGGGGAGACAGACTGCAGCTGTGGGAGTGCCACGTAAAATCCTGGCAGTGTGAGTTCTTAAAGAATTGGGGGATAGATAGGAGGTGTCATGTAAAATACTGGTAATGCAAGTACTTGAGGGGATATGGGGAGACAGACTGCAGCTGTGGAAGTCCATGTAAAATCCTGGTAGTGCAGGTATGGGTGGGGGCGGAAACAGATGCAGCTGGAACTGCATGCATAATTCTGGCAGTTCTGGTACTTAGGTGGGAGGAGACAGGTACCAGCTGCAGGTGCCAGGTAAAATTCCAACAGCACCAATACTGGCAGGAGACCAGATATTGAGCTGTGTGGTGACAAATGAAATTATACCAGTCTCAGTACTTCCGAGGGAGTGGGAGACGATAGGAACAGAGAAATGGGTGGTTAAGACTCATTTGACAATAAGCCTCCATCCTTCTAAAAAAAAAAGCAGATTTGGATTCGATAAAGTCAACACCTTGCCGTCACAACAGGCAGCAGCAACTGTAAATTGAGCAAATATTATAAATCCAATTTTCCGATCATACTTAATTTTCATGATGGTCCCTTCAGCCTTTCCCAGAACAACACCTGCTGATTCTCCCCCCTGGCCAGTCCATTGTAGGTACTTCTTCTTGACTACCTTGCCAGCCTGTGATAGGCTGAAATCTCATGGTGGGAGATTCTCTCCAAGAATACCAGAATGAGAAGGTCTTCACTTTCCATCACAGTCTGTAAGTGACCATTCTCATCTCTAAGGAGCACCATTAGCTCTGTAGATAATGGCGGCTGATCACACAGATAGTCCTCCTGCTGCTATAGATGCTGTCCACAATGTTGTCTACTATATCCTTCCACTTCAAAGTCTCTGTTATGCAGGCACACTTTGAGGAAGGTGGCCCCTTCTCCTCAGGTTTGGAAGGAACTTGTTGATCACCCAAAGTTCATCTTTACTGCTGTAGGAAACAAACCACGTCATACCTGTATTTGATTTTCTTAGATCTCCACCCATTAGTCTTGATAGAAAGGCCGGAAGATATAAAATAAATAAACAATATACCAGCCAGCCATTTTATACAGGAGCGTGAACACCAGAAACAATAGATGAACACGTAGTTACCACAAAAAGAAAAATTCTGTGGGATGGTCACATGCATTTCCAGAAATTTAACAAAGGAAGACTGGTCATAGAATTGGAAACATCGTTCCCGATGAAGGTTTAATAACATTTCCCTTCTTGTGGCTGCCCATGAAATTATCCAAGCATTCTGGCAGTCACATTGGAAAACAATATAAGAAAAGAAGATATACTTCAAATCGACACAGTTCTGAAATATCCCAGTGGCCAAAGTTGAAATCTTCTGACGTTCAATTTTCAAAAGTTTTAAAGATGTCAGGTCCATAAACATCACAGGGGTAAAATAACTGAAACCAGAGTTTATCAGCATTAAACATTCAGATTTGTCAGGTTCTGGAAAAAGTTCAGAGTCTTTAGGATAGAAGTATGTAAACAGTGATATGTCTTCCAGGTACAACACTTTCAGTTTATTTAATTGTGATATACCTAGATTCCTTACAATATATCCACTAAATAAAGTTTTCAAGATTAATGAATGAGCTGAATATAGACTTTTGTTCAGTAGAACAAGCTATATCGACTCTCTGAACATGAAGTTCTTTCACTGTTGTCACAGGTGCCCTCTGACAGTCATCAAGCGAAAAGGTAGCCTCGCTCCCAAAAGGTACAGGGTCTCTATGGAACTCATATGGGAGGCGTCCTTGTTCATGATATTTACATTCTCCTTCCCTCTAGCAATAAGACTCTGATGCTATGTTGAAATTCGGAAAGATTCAAGTAGAATCCATTCTCTAGAGTGCCCAGACGGAGCTCCTGTACTAGAAGGTGGTCTTTGAAAGCCCTCGCATTAATTTGTTTTATACCATTGTTAAGCAAGCTGAGTGAAGTTAAACAATTTAAATGCACAAAGTAATATTCTTTAATTACATAAATGTTGTTGCCTTCCAGATTCAGTTCAGTCAGACTTTTTAGCCCATAGAAAGCCAACTCTTCTATGACATCAACCTTGTTGTTTGCGAGACTGAGATATTGCAAACCAGCCATACAGGAAAACTGCCGTGATTTCAGAGCACCTACAGAATTGTGGGAAAGGTCCAAGTGAGTTAATGGAGTGGTAAATGTTTGGTTTGCAGGACAGAAGTTAACAGTTTTTAACAAGTTTTCTGTCAGATTTAGTTTTGAGCTTCCTCATTATATATAAGATTCCTGGCTCCATACTGATTAGAATACTTCTACTAAGGTCCAAGCTCTCCAGCAGTTCACACTTTTCAAAGTTTTCTTGGAAATATTGTAGATATCATTGCCAGTTACAATCAGACTTTTACTTTGAAATAGTGAACAGCATGGCAAACACTCTCCACAAAGCCCTGTGGTGTCCTGAGAATGTCAGACATGGAGGTGGTTGACGGTCTGTATATCAGACTCCAACAGCTCTCTTACTTGAAGAATGAGTGATCAGCATTAAATAACTCAAGGTGTGTGGAATTATATAAATATCTCCTCAATTTTGCATATGAAATTCCATGATAACATGAGACCAGAGACATTCAGCTGTGCAGCGCAGTCAGGGCTTTAATTGTCTGACCGGAGCATCAGTGCAGTTCCTTTGATAGTGTTCAGATCCTTAAAATCTAGCTGAAAATAGCTCACAGAATCAAATTTCCACATGCTGCACAACTCACATGTGCTCTTTATGCATGTGTTCATGTACAAGTTTTAGCAGGGTTAGTAAAGCTCTTAATGTGCAGTTCTTTTAGATTGTCAAGCCCTTCAAAGGCATTGTCTTTAAAAACACAGTCATCCACACTGCTTCTAAACCACAGATCAAGACGTTCTACAGTCCTCAGTCCCTGAAATGCCCCAGAGTAAAAGACAGTCCCTTTCTCTATATCCAGCTGTAGTTTTTTTAGGCTATAAAACTGAGAAAAGTCTCCTGGTCTAACAACTGTTACTGTTGTTCTCAGCCCATCTAAAACTGCTGCAATTTCCTTCAATTCCTCTTTGTACGTATCTCCACTGCATGTTGCTTCAGTTACATTTATTGGGAAATCACAGGTTGGTTCACACTTACGGTGAAGGCTGTGTTAAATACAGAACAGTCTTTTGATATCCATCCCCAGACAAAGAACTGATATGAAATGCATAACAGGCAGGAGATGGTGAAGACAATCACATCCATGGTGACTGGCGTTGGCTGCAGCTCTACTGGAGAAGTTTACAAGTACACACTGTTCTTAACATTATGTAATGTCTTTCTATAGATCAGATGGGACTGACTTTGTAGATCAAGTTCCTCATTCAAGAAAGCACTTACTGCCCCTCACAGTTTCAGTACCACAAAAGGACAGCACTCTGCCTTAGCATTGTACAGTCATGAGATGTTGGACAGATCAAACAATCAATCAATCAGTCAGAATCTTTATTTATCCAGGCGATCATTGTTGAGCAATGCTTATTTGCGAGATGGACCTGGTTGGAGCATAATCACATATATAAACAAAGCAATCACAAGTATTTACAGTCAAGTACAATGGGTACAATTATAATACAGGGCTTAAAATAAAACATTAGTTCATACAAACTTAAAGTAGTACAGGCAAAAGTACAAGGCATGAGCAACATGTTCATATACACAATAACTAAACGCAGCAAGGAAAGCCGGGTTAATCAATATAGTAGACTAAAAAACACTAAAACAACAGAGGATAGATGGAGAGAGAGAGGGGAGGGAGGGAAAGGACTGAGAGGGTGTCAAGTAAAACAAGTTGCGGTAGGGGAAGGTAGGTGTGCAGAAGGAGGAAGAAAATAATGTGGAAACACTGGTGATGCAGAGTAAAAGGGAAAGGGAAGGAGGTTGTCTCAACCAGAAGGAACATAGAGCTCCTACCGACAAAGAGAGACTGGGAATGAAGCTGGGATGGAAAGTTAGTGATACAGAGGATGGGGATGCAAGATAAGGAGGTAGGACATCTAGGGCTTAAAAAGGAGGAAGGTTGAACACAATGTGAATGCTTGTGTAGAAAGGCAGAACACAAATGTCAGTGCCTTATGTACGAATCCGTGCAGGGAGGGCAGACACTGATGCAGATACTTCTTTGATTGTGTGGGAATATAGTGTCTTGAAGGCAGACAGGCAGACGGAAGTGCTCAATTTGAGAGATCCCCAAACATAAGGTGGACCCTGGGTCACTCAATGGTGCAGCAGAAGTGCTCGGTGCTCCACACCATCGAACTGGTTTGGGAGATTAGTCGGAAGTTGTTGGGTGGCAGGAGGGTGGGTGGCACTGCTGCATGGCAGCACTCCCCTGCCAGGGGAAGGATGTGTCCTGGTAATGCCATAGTAGCAACCCCTGTGGTGGGCCGAGGGAGCCTGTCTCCCTGTATGGCAGCACCGATCCAGGGAAGGGTGTGTCCTGGTAACGCCATAGTAGCAACCCCTGTGGTGGGCCGAGGGAGCTTGTCTCCCCTGCATGGCAGCACTCCCAGCCAGGGGAAGGATGTCTCCTGGTAACTCCATAGTAGCAACCCCCGTGGTGGGCTGAGGGAGCTTGTGTCCCCTGCATGGCAGCACTCCCAGCCAGGGGAAGGTTGTGTCCTGGTAACACCATAGTAGCAACCCTTGTGGTGGGCCGAGGGAGCCTGTCTCCCCTGCATGGCAGCACTCCCAGCCAGGGGAAGGGTGCGTACCGGTAACGCCATAGTAGCAACCCCTGTGGTGGGCCGAGGGAGCCTGTCTCCCCTGCATGGCAGCACTCCCAGCCAGGGGAAGGATGTGTCCTGGTAACGCCATAGTAGCAACCCCTGTAGTGGGCCGAGGGAGCTTGTCTCCCCTGCATGGCAGCACTCCCAGCCAAGGGAAGGATGTGTCCTGGTAACACCATAGTAGCAACCCCTGTGGTGGGCCGAGGGAGCTTGTCTCCCCTGCATGGCATTGTTACATGCCTCTGACAGTCCATGCATGGGGACATGTGGCCTTTGCCAGATGACAGGGTAAAAAGGAGGGAGAAAAACCGAAAAAACAGTGTCTTCCTGCCACCGAATACAACAGCCCCTCTCACTCTTGGGTCCTGCAATATGCAGATCCCAACTGACTGGACGGTGGGGGGAGCAGCATTTGGCATTGGGGGTGCTCAACATGGGGCCTGAAGCATGGCAGAGGTGGTGACTGGGGAACAAAAAGCTTTATTACAAAAAAATACATAAGAAAAAAAAATGAGGCAGACCTGGGTTTGAGCTATGCGCAGTCTTCAAATTCCACTTCTAAATCAATTCCAGTAAATCTAGGGAATTCTGTCTAATTCCATGTGATCCCATTGCAGGCAGAATTCTGAACTGCTGAATGCAGAATGTTAACTGCGGAATCATATTGTGCAGTTTATGTACACTGCGGATCTATTTTCTGCAAACTCTGCAGATTACGCAGTCTGTGAAATATTATTCCAATGCTTACACGGAAATGCTTTTTGAAATTCTGTGAAATTATAAAAAAAGAAATTCCAGAAAACCTTTTGAAAGCAGAATTGCCGATCAGCTTGCATTCCGACACTGGCAGCCCGCACTGCACACAGCTGTAACCAGGGTATTTAAACAGCACATGCCTTGCCATCAGGCTAGAAATCTTACAGAATGAAGGTTTGGTGCCTTGGTTATAATTTGCTGGTGGTTGTTTGTTTATTTTCTTTTAGTCTTTGGTAACCGGGTAAGGCCCACTAGGCACAATAGCTGGTTTTCAGGGGCGACCTAGAAGGTTAAGTGACTTGCTCAGAGTCACACAATATGCAAGTAGAGGTTGTGAGAATCAAACTCAGGTCTGGTCTGTTGGATGTATCGAGCTCGCTCACACCTCGTTCCTCTAACCTCTAGGCTATACTGCCAGCCCGTTGTTGCGATGCCATGGTTATATTATGCATGTCATCATTGTTATGCCTTGGCTATAATTTGTACGTTGTCATTGTTATGTCTTGGTTACAATGCGCACATTGTCATTGAGATGCCTTGGTTATAATTTCTACATTGTTGCTTCTTTCTTTTTGTTGTTTCCATTTATTTGACAAATTGTTGGTTCAAAGGAATGCAGCAGCATCCTTTTGTCATGTAATCAGAACACCTTTACTTGCAAAACCAGAAAGATATTTCAACTGAAACAGTGTTGTATACCTGTTTTCAGATTTTTTATAAAGCTGTATTTAATTAAAGTGTTAGTGATTTAATAAACATTTGTGATTTTTGATAACCAGTTGTGATTTAGCAGGTGATTGGTTCTTACTAGCAAGATTTTACTTGTGAAGTAGAAACAAGCTATTTATGTTAAAAACCTGTGAACTCATACAGGTGGAACACAATATTGCAAACATGTAAAAAGTAAAATATGTTACTGACAGATATGTCTATTTCTTAAAAAAAAAAAGAAAGAAACAGTTTCTCGCTGAAATACATTGGGCTGCTTGAAGTTGTAATATTTTTACATCCCGATGACCAGAAAGTACTGGTCATAATCACAGAGACTAACCCGCGCACATGAATACCGCATTGTGAGTAGCACGATGGGATTAGAGCGATGGGGAATATCAGCTATGCAAAAGAATCACTAGCCCCTGTCACTCACCATGGAGGAGGAAGTGGATGTAGCCACTGCCGGTGGGGTGCTCAGTTGAGCTGCTCCCATGGTGGAGTGGCTAGAGCACCTAACCCTGCAGTGCATGGGCTGGGAGGATTCGGTTTGATTCCTTCTAGGGAATCTTTTACTTTAAATTATTTTGTTGCCCCTGTGTCCACACCCCCTTGGAGTTGATTATAATAGTTCTGGGGGGTGCTGCATACTATTTGTTGGTGCACAGTTGTGATGTGCATGGTTTCACCTGCAGCATTGTGACCCCATGCCTAACCAAAATGGTTCTATCTGATAATGGCAGTTGTGGACTAGAGACTGCCATTACAGTGAGTGTACTTCACCAAAAAGGAATTTGGTCGATGCACACTTGTGGCAACTGGAAAGAGAGCACCCGAGATCCACAGGTGTATTTTGGTAACGTGAGGCTGTGCCCCCAACCAAAGGATTCTCAACTCTGGGGTGCATGTTGGGAGGTGAAATACTTGCAAAATGAAAAAGCCAGCTCCTGGGAAAAAACTATGCTGCCCAGACCCAAACCCTGCACCTCCCAGCTGACCACCATCCCCACCACACTAGCAGACAAGCTTGGCAACTGCCCAACACCCACACTCCCACATACATTCCCTCCCTTTCTACTCCCCCTCCCCCGTGTGTCTCACGTGCACATAGCTTACTCTTGTTCTTCCTCACACACTCCTGGTATCCGAACACAGGCACCGTAAATGAGCCACCACTTTTGTAGACACTAAATTGCAGACACCGTGTTCACTGGATACCCTGAAGGAGACACTAATTTCCAAACCCTCGTCCCAAAGGTTTTTTATACATTCATTACATACTTTAAGAGAGATAACCAAAAAGTAAAAGTTCTGCAGGGCTTCAGTTAGTAGCTGCCACTTTAAAATGATGGCTTCTTTTATTAGAATTTTGATTTTGCAATGAAGCTTTTATAACAAGGGTGACCACTTCTCAGTTCCAGAACCCAGTGACACCAGCTGAGATAAAGTCAGGCATTCAGTCACCACATTTACATGCAGTTTTCATTGCTGGGAACCTGACATTTTATCTGATGATCCCAGTAACAAAACCTGCCTATAAATGGCACGAGTTCTCAGAAATCAGACTGTCAGGTGCTCATATTCTCCTTCCTCAGCTTGCCACCAGCAAGCCAAGATTGCTGCCGATCACGGGTCACTGGTGTGGTGTGTGGTAATACTACTCCAGCAACACTTGGCTGGCTTTGATAGTACATACGCGCCAGTACAGGACAGGTCATGCATAACAAAATGAGTAACACCATTGGCGGTACATCACAAATACACTGAAGCACGGTGGAGGGAAGAAAAGCTCACAGGGCTAGGAGAGAATGCAGGTGTGTAAAAGACAGGTAGTACAACTGTAAGGTGCAGGGGAACAAAAAGTAGAAATGATAAAACAAATGACAGCTCATAGTCAATGTGAAAGAAAGAAAGAGGCATGGCAGCACCTGCTCTCCATCGCCCAACAACAGACACGTTCATGTCTATGTCCCCCACATACCATGAAAATGCCAGGGTGGGGGACAAAGGATCCATGGGTGGAATATTGTTGTCAGAAAACTGAATATCAACCTTGTGAAATAATTGCATGGACAGCACAGTGGAGTTGAGGGGTGACGACCTGGCACCTCTCCTTGCCTCCATGCCAACAACACTGGTTTGGGAAGGGCATTGATCACTGGTGCTCTGCTAGGAGACAGAGGGCCGAGCATCACAGGGATTGCTGCTTTCCTTGCATGGCAAAGTGGTGGAAAGCCTTCTTGGCCTCTGGCTGCCACTGACTGGAGGCACAGTACTAGTCCAGGCATGACAAACCTTGTGGGAAGGTAGACGATTCCATAGTGCTTTCCTGTCTCCATGTGCATGTGATTATGTTGCACCACAACTAGCACACCTATGGGCCTTTGAATATGTGTACTGTGGGGGGGGAGAGATGTAACAGCCCTCTCTCCTCCAGTACAAGCAAGGTGTGGTGGAACAGCTCCAGGTCAGCCAGGGACAGGTGACTGACAGCTGGGTGGGAAGGGGGGACAGGACCGCTGAGTCACACAAGTGCTAAAAAAGCTGTACTAAAATAAAATACATTTCACAAATAAATGACTACATACCTCAAGAACATAAAGCCCTGTCAAATAAGTGCTGCCCCCCTTGTTGTGTTCCGGATGGCATGTCAAGGGATCCTGAATTTTTCATGGGGCTGCGCCCTTCTTCAGATTCAGCCTTTTGTAAGCACATTGTCTGGCAAGGTAAGGCAGCATTGTGACATCACCTGACTCAGAGTGGCCCTCACACAGCAGGTCTCTCTCACCATGCTTCCAGCTAAATTCCCTATGGCATATCCAAGCACATCATAGCTTGTTTGACATTGGAAAAGTGAAAAGACTTCCCACTTTTTCACCGTTGTGGCAATTGAGAGCCATGCAGTACAACATCACATAAAGGAGATTCTAATAACTGTACTGTCAGCTACTCCAGCACAGTGTCCAGAAAGTAAAATAAATTAAAGCTATGTAGAGAGATGATGTAAGAGGCAAGAAAATGAACTCTTTATCTAGTTTATGGGAGTACGTGGTTGGGGGGGGACTGCTACAAATGCAGGCAGAGACCTAAAAGGACACAGCAAGTTTCTTAAATGTTTTATTTTACAAACATATGAATACAATTGCCTGCCATTGGCTCTCAGTACACATCAGGGCACTTTACCAGCCCAAATTAATGTATACATTTCACTATGCAGCAGGCAAGAAAGGAAAATGGTATTCTATTACAAATATAGCTGGAACTTGACTGACAGCATTGGGTGGATCATACACTGGAATTTCTAGAGTGGGGTTTGTGATGCGCTGCCTCATTAGCATAAACAGAAACACCTGATTCATGTCATAACACACCAGTTTTGCCTGCAGTGTGATGAAAACAGTTATGAATAATTAAACAAAGGTATACATTTTTGTAAAACAAAACTTTTTAGACTAATAGCCACTTCAGGGACACATTGTGGGAGGCTAATCAAATCAGTGACTTTGCAGGTCACCTTCAAACAAGCGTTGGCTGGTGGCACTTATGGTTGCATGCAAGTTTAGTTATGAAACATCACGCATTGGTCTGAAACCTAAGTTCTTCCACGGACAGTTTTGTTTTTTCAAGTTCTGTCATCTGCCGCAGTGCTAGACAAGTTCCCTATTTAAACAGCACTGGCTAATGACAGTTATGCTCGTTTGCAAGTTTTCTGTTATGACATACACTTGGGACAAGTTTCGATAATATCAAAGGAAGTCTGATCAACACACAACAAAGGCTGACTACTGCAGGGAAGCTCTGAGATTTTAGCCACAATAGTTAACCATTTAGCAGAACTAACGAGATCTTCTTCAGAAAGTACAAAAGACACTCATTATGATACATTGTCATCCCTCCACCCTAAACAAAAACAGAGTCACCGGCAGGTAGGTGTAATTGGCTATTACCTGGCTGACCCCATCACAGGTAGACTGGGTGTTGACTGGCACTCTTGAAACTTCAAGATCAGCTAAACACCCATCAAGTGCTGCAACTTCCAGGAAAAATGACCCCAGGGAAGATGTCACCTCCTCACACACTGCTCCTTGCATGCTGTACTCTGGGACATCGTAGGAGCCCCTGTGCATTAATAACCCCTGATGCACTCGCTTCTTAGACACAAATATATTTATTTATTTAAAAGTATTGATCAGGAAGGCTCATTGAGCTGCTTATTTCTGAGTGCGACTCGCAAACATAACTGTTTTGCATGGGCCTCCTACCCCCTCCTCAGGATCCCTTCTGCAGCCATTCCAGGTAGAGGTTTCCTGGGTTCAGGGCTCCCACTCCATAGCAGACCCTGTGCCCCTCCTTGGGATCCCTCTACTGCCATGCCAGGTAGACGATTACTGGGTTCAGGGCCCATCTCCATAGCAGAATCTGCACCCTCCTCGGGATCCCCTTACTTCCATGCCAGGAAGAGGATTGCTGAGTTAAGGGCTCCCACTCTGTAGCAGACCCTGCACTCTCCTCGGGATCCCTCTACCACCATGCCAGGTAAAGAATTGCTGGGTTCAGGGATCCCAGTCCATAGCAGGCCCTTGTACCCCTTCACGGGATCCCTCTACTGCCATGCCAGGTAGAGGATTGCTGAGTTCAGGGATTCCAGTCCATCGCAGGCCCTCCTACCCCTCCTCAGGATCCCCCTACTCCCATGCCAGGTAGAGGATTGCTGGTTCAGGGCTCCCACCCTTAGCAGGCCCTCGCACTCCTCCTCGGGATCCCATCTACTGCCATACCAGGTAGAGGATTGCTGGTTCAGGGCTCCCAATCCATAGCAGGCCCTCGCACTCTCTCCTCGGATCCCCCTACTGCCATGCCAGGTAGAGGATTGCTGAGTTCAGGGCCCTCTCCATAGCAGACCCTCGTACCCCCCCTCGGGATCCCCCACTGCCATGCAAGGTAGAGGATTGCTGAGTTCAGGTCTCCCCTCCATAGCAGGCCCTCGTGCCCTTCCTCAGGATCCCTCTACTGCCATGCCAGGTAGAGGATTGCTGAGTTCAGGGCTCACACTCCATAGCAGACCTGCACTCCCTCCTCAGGATCCCCTCACTAGCATGCCAGGAGAGGATTGCTGAGTTCAGGGCTCCCACTGCATAGCAGACCCGTACTCTCCCCTCCTCGGATCCCTCTGCGGCCATGCCAGGTAGAGGATTGCTGGTTCAGGGCTCCCAGTCCATAGCAGGCCCTCCTACCCCCTCCTCAGGATCCCCTCTACTGCCATGCCAGGTAGAGGATTGCTGGGTTCAGGGCTCCCACTCCATAGCAGGCCCTCACCCCCTCCTCAGGATCCCCTGTACTGCCATGCCAGGTACAGGATTGCTGGGTTAGGGTCTCAGTCCATAGCAGGCCCACGTACTTCTCCTCGGATCCCTCTACTGCCATGCCAGGAAGAGGATTGCTGAGTTCAGGCTCCCAGTCTGTAGCTGACCCTCGCACTTCTCCTCAGGATCCCGCCTAGCGCCATGCCAGGTAGAGGATTGCTGTTCAGGGCTCCCAGTCCATAGCAGGCCCTTGTACCCCCTTCATGGGATCCCCTCTACTGCCATGCCAGGTAGAGGGTAGCTGGGTTCAGGGCTCCCAGTCCATCGCAGGCCCTCCTACCCCCTCCTCAGGATCCCCTCTACTCCCATGCCAGGTAGAGGATTGCTGAGTTCAGGTCTCCCTCTCCATAGCAGGCCCTCGTACTCCTTCCTCAGGATCCCCTCTACTGCCATGCCAGGTAGAGGATTGCTGAGTTCAGGTCTCCTCTCCATAGCAGGCCCTCCTCCCTTCCTCAGGATCCCTCTTCTGCCATTCCAGGTAGAGGATTGCTGAGTTCAGGGCTCCCACTCCACAGCAGGCCCGTCACCCCTCCCAGTATCCCTCTACTGTCATGCCAGGTAGAGGATTGCTGAGTTCAGGGCTCCCAGTCCATAGCAGGCCCTCGCACTTCCTCAGGATCCCCTCTACTGCCATGCCAGGTAGAGGATTGCTGGGTTCAGGGCTCCCACTCCATAGCAGGCCCTCGTACCCCCCTCCTCGGGATCCCCACTACTGCCATGTCAGGTAGAGGATTGCTGGGTTCAGGGCTCCCAGTCCATAGCAGTCCCTGGTACTCCTCTCAGGTTTCCATCTACAGCCATGCCAGTGTAGAGAATTGTTGGGTTCAGGGCTCCCAGTCCATAGCAGACCCTCATACCCTCCTCGGGATCCCCCTTACTGCCATGCCAGGTAGAGGATGGAGTTCAGGGCTCCCACTCCATGCAAGCCCTCATACCCCCACCAAGGATCCCGCCTACTGCCATGAAAGGTAGAGATTGCTGGTTCAGGTCCCACCCATAGCAAACCCTCGTCCTCTCCACGGGATCCCCTCACTGCCATGCCAGGTAGAGGATAGCTGGGTTCAGGGCCCCAGTCCATAGCAGGCCTCTCACTCCTTCATGGGATCCTACTGCCATGCCAGGTAGAGGGTTGCTGAGTTCAGGGCTCCAAGTCCAGAGCAGGCCCTCACACCCACCTCAGGATCCCTTTACTGCCATGACAGGTAGAGGATTGCTGGAGTTCAGGGCTCCATCTCCATACCAGGCCCTCCTGTCCCCTCCTCGATCCCCCACTGCCATGCAAGGAGGATTGCTGGGTTCAGGCTCCCATTCCAGAGCAGGCCCTCGCATTCTCCTCGATCCCCTACTGCCATGCCAGGTAGAGGATTGCAGGTCTAGGGCTCCCAGTCCAGAGCAGGTCCTCGCACCCTTCTCAGGATCCTCACTGCCATGCCAGGTAGAGGATTGCTGGGTTCTGGGCCCCTTCCATAGCAGACCATCCTACCCCTCCTCGATCCCTCTACTGCCATGCCAGATAGAGGGATTGCTGAGTTCAGGGCCCCACCCATAGCAGACCCTCGCACCTCCCTCCTGATCCCTTCGCTGCCATGCCAGGTAGAGGATTGCTGAGTTCAGGGCACCCACTCCATAGCAGGCCCTCCTACCCCCTCCTCAGGATCCCCTATACTGCCATGCCAGGTAGAGGATGGCTGGGTTGAGGGCTCCCACTCCATAGCAGGCCCTCGCACCCCCTCCTCGGGATCCCCTCTACTGCCATGCCAGGTAGAGGATTGCTGGGTTCAGGGCTCCCACTCCATAGCAGGCCCTCGTACCACCTTCTCAGGATCCCCTCTACTGACATGCCAGGTAGAGGATTGCTGGGTTCAGGGCTCCCAGTCCATAGCAGGCCCTGCACTCCCTCGGGATCCTCTCTACTGCCATGCCAGGTAGAGGATTGCTGGTTCAGGCCTCCCACCCATAGCAGGCCCTCGTATCCCTACTCGGGATCCTGCCCACTGCCATGCCAGGTAGAGATTGCTGTCCAGGGCTCCCACTCGATAACAGGCCCTGGTACCCCCCTTTGGGATTGCCTCTACTGCCATGCCTGGTAGAGGATTGTTGAGTTCAGGGCTCCCTCTCCATAGCAGGCCCTCATATCCCCTCCTCGGGATCCCCTCTACTGCCATGACACGAAGAGGATTGCTGGGTTCAGGGGTCCAGTCCATTACAGGCCCTCATGCTCCCTCCTCGGGATCCCCTCTACTGCCATGCCAGGGAGAGGATTGTTGGGTTCAGGGCTGGCAGTCCATAGCAGGACCTCCTACACGCTCCTCGGGATCCCTCTACTGCCATGCCAGGAAGAGGAACTGTTGGGTTCAGGGCTCCCAGCCCATGGCAGGCCCTCGCCCTCCTCAGGATCCCTCTACTGCCAGTGGGGGATCGAGAAAATGCAGGGTCTTCTATGGACAGAACCCTGAACCCTGCAATCTCTATCTAGCATAGCAGAAGGGATCTTGAGGAGGATACGAGGAACCTGCTACGAGGGCCCGAACTCACAATCCTCACAGACATGGCAGTTAAGGGACCCGAGGAATGGGTATAAAGGCCTGCTATGGAGGAGCCCTGAACACAGCAATCCTCTTCCTGGCATGGCAGTGAGGGGATCCAGGAGGTGGTAGGATGGCCTGCATGGAGAGGGCCTGAACTCAGCAATCTCTTCCTGGGACGGCAGTAGGATCCTGGAGGGAATGAGGGCCTGCTGGGAGACCTGAACCCAGCAATCCTCTACCTGGCATGGCAGAATCTGGGATCGAGGAGGAGAAGGGGCCTGCTATGGGTGGCAGCCCTGAACCTGCAATCCTCTACCTGGTATAGTAGGGGATCCCGGGGAGGGGAGTGCGAGGGCATGCCATGGACTGGAGCCCTGCAACAATCCTCAACGCAGCCAGTGAAGTCCTGAGGAGGCGAGGCCTGCCATGGACTGAGGCACTGCACCCAGCAATCCTCAACCTGGCATAGCAGTAGAGAATCCCGAGGAGGGTGAGGGCCTGCTATGCAGTAGGGCCTGTGCCCAACAATCCTCTACCTGGCATTGGAGTAGAGGGTATCCCGAGGAGGGAGCATGAGGGCCTGTAATGGACTGGGAGCCCTGAACCCAGCAATCCTCTTCGTGGCATGGCAGTAGAGGGGATCCCGAAGAGGGGATATGAGGGCCTGCTATGGACTGGGAGCCCTGAACTCAGCAATCCTCTACCTGGCATGGCAGAATACGGGATCCCGAGGAGGGGGTACGAGGGCCTGCTATGGAGTGGCAGCCCTGAACCTAGCAATCCTCTACCTGGCATGGCAGTAGAGGGGATCCCGAGGAGGGGGTACGAGGGCCTGCCATGGACTGGGAGCCCTGCACCCAGCAATCCTCAACCTGGCAAGGCAGTAGAGGGGATCCTGAGGAGGGGGGCGAGGGCCTGCCATGGGCTGGGAGCCCTGAACCCAGCAGTTCTCTTCCTGGCATGGCAGTAGAGGGGGATCCCGAGGAGCGTGTAGGAGGTCCTGCTATGGACTGCCAGCCCTGAACCCAACAATCCTCTCCCTGGCATGGCAGTAGGGGATCCCGAGGAGAGGAGCATGAGGGCCTGTAATGGACTGGACCCCTGAACCAGCAATCCTCTTACGTGTCATAGCAGTAGAGGATCCCGAGGAGGGATATGAGGGCCTGCTATGGAGAGGGAGCCCTGAACTCAACAATCATCTACCAGGCATGGCAGTAGAGGCAATCCCAAAGGGGGCTACGAGGGCCTGTTATCGAGTGGGAGCCCTGAACCCAGCAATCCTCTACCTGGCATGGCAGTAGACGGAATCCCGAGTAGGGGATACGAGGGCCTGCTATGGAGTGGGAGGCCTGAACCCAGCAATCCTCTACCTGGCATGGCAGTAGAGAGGATCCCGAGGAGTGGGTACGAGGGCCTGCTATGGACTGGGAGCCCTGAACCCAGCAATCCTCTACCTGGCATGTCAGTAGAGGGGATCCTGAGAAGGTGGTACGAGGGCCTGCTATGGAGTGGGAGCCCTGAACCCAGCAATCCTCTACCTGGCATGGCAGTAGAGGGGATCCCGAGGAGGGGGTGCGAGGGCCTGCTATGGAATGGGAGCCCTCAACCCAGCCATCCTCTACCTGGCATGGCAGTAAAGGGGATCCTGAGGAGGGGGTAGGAGGGCCTGCTATGGAGTGGGTGCCCTGAACTCAGCAATCCTCTACCTGGCATGGCAGCAGAAGGGATCCCATGGAGGGGGAGTCGAGGGTCTGCTATGGAGTGGGAGCCCTGAACTCAGCAATCCTCTATCTGGCATGGCAGTAGAGGGATCGAGGAGGGGTAGGATGGTCTCCACTATGGAAGGGGCCCAGAACCCAGCAATCCTCTACCTGGCATGGCAGTGAGGATCCTGAAGAAGGTGCACGGACCTGCTCTGGACTGGGAGCCCTAGAACCTGCAATCCTCTACCTGGCATGGCAGTAGGGGATCCGAGGAGGAGAGTGCGAGGCCTGTCTCTGGAATGGGAGCCCTGAACCCAGCAATCCTCTACCTTGCATGGCAGTAGAGGGGATCCCGAGGAGGGGACAGGAGGGCCTGGTATGGAGATGGAGCCCTGAACTCAGCAATCCTCTACCTGTCATGGCAGTAAAGGGGATCCTGAGGAGTGGGTGTGAGGGCCTGCTCTGGACTTGGAGCCCTGAACTCAGCAACCCTCTACCTGGCATGGCAGTAGAGGGGATCCCGCAGAAGGGCAGGAGAGGCCTGCTATGGACTGGGACCCTGAACCCAGCTATCCTCTACCTGGCATGGCAGTAGAGGGGGATCCCGTGGAGGGGGTACGAGGGTTTGCTATGGAGTGGGAGCCCTGAACCCAGCAATCCTCTACCTTTCATGGCAGTAGACGGGATCCCTTGGTGGGGGTATGAGGGCTTGCTATGGAGTGGGAGCCCTGAACCCAGCCATCCTCTACCTGGCATGGCAGTAGAGGGGATCCCGAGGAGGGGGTATGAGGGTCTGCTATGGACTGGGAGCCCTGAACCCAACAATTCTCTACCTGGCATGGCTGTAGATGGAAACCCGAGGAGGGAGTACCAGGGACTGCTATGGAGTGGGAGCCCTGAACCCAGCAATCCTCTACCTGACATGGCAGTAGTGGGGATCCCGAGGAGGGGGGTACGAGGGCCTGCTATGGAGTGGGAGCCCTGAACCCAGCAATCCTCTACCTGGCATGGCAGTAGAGGGGATCCTGAGGAGGGGTACGAGGGCCTGCTATGGACTGGGAGCCCTTAACCCAGCAATCCTGTACCTGGCATGACAGTACAGGGGATCCTGAGGAGGGGTTGTGAGGGCCTACTATGGAGTGGGAGCCCTCAACTCAGCCATCCTCTACCTGGCTTGGCAGTAGAGGGGATCCTGAGGAAGGGCTACGAGGGCCTGCTATGGAGAGGGAGACCTGAACTCAGCAATCCTCTACCTGGCATGGCAGTAGAGGGGATCCTGAGGAAGGGGTACGAGGGCCTGCTATGGAGAGGGAGACCTGAACTCAGCAATCCTCTACCTGGCATGGGAGTAGAGGGGATCCTGAGGAGGGGGTAGGAGGGCCTGCGATGGACTGGGAGCCCTGAACCCAGCTACCCTCTACCTGGCATGGCAGTAGAGGGGATCCCATGAAGGGTGTACAAGGGCCTGCTATGGACTGGGAGCCCTGAACCCAGCAATCCTCTACCTGGCATGGCGCTAGACGGGATCCCGAGGAGGGGGTACGAGGGTCAGCTACAGAGTGGGAGCCCTGAACTCAGCAATCCTCTTCCTGGCATGGCAGTAGAGGGGATCCCGAGGAGGGGTACGTGGGCCTGCTATGGACTGAGAGCCCTTAACCCAGCAATCCTGTACCTGGCATGGCAGTACAGGGGATCCTGAGGAGGGGGTGTGAGGGCCTGCTATGGAGTGGGAGCCCTGAACCCAGCCATCCTCTACCTGGCTTTGCAATAGAGGGGATCCTGAGGAGGGGGTAGGAGGGCCTGCTATGGACTGGGAGCCCTTAACCCAGCAATCCTCTACCTGGCATGGCCGCAGAAGGGATCCCGAGGAGGGGGGGGAGGTACGAGGGTCTGCTATGCAGTGGGAGCCCTGAACTCAGCAATCCTCTCCCTGGCGTGCTAGTAGAGGGGATCCCGAGGAGGGGGTACGAGGGTCTGCTATGGAGTGTGAGCCCTGAACTCAGCAATCCTCTACCTGGCATGGCAGTAGAGGGGATCCTGAGGAAGGGGTACGAGGGCCTGCTATGGAGAGGGAGACCTGAACTCAGCAATCCTCTACCTTGCATGGCAGTAGAGGGGATCCCGAGGAGGGGGTAGGAGGGTCTGCTATGGAGAGGGAGTCCTGAACTCAGCAATCCTCTACCTGGCATGGCAGTAGAGGGGATCCCGAGGAGGGAGTACGAGGGCCTGCTATGGATTGGGAGCCCTGAACCCAGCAATCCTCTACCTGGTATGGCAGTAGAGGGGTCCCGAGGAGGGGGTACGAGGGCCTGCTAAGGAGTGGGAGCCCTGAACCCAGCAATCCTCTACCTGGCATGGGAGTAGAGGGGATCCTGAGGAGGGGGTAGGAGGGCCTGCGATGGACTGGAATCCCTGAACCCAGCAATCCTCTACCTGGCATGGCAGTAGAGGGGATCCCGTGAAGGGGGTACAAGGGCCTGCTATGGACTGGGATCCCTGAACCCAGCAATTCTTTACCTGGCATGGTGGTAGACGGGATCCCGAGGAGGGGGTACGAGGGTCTGCTACAGAGTGGGAGCCCTTAACTCAGCAATCCTCTTCCTGGCATGGAAGTAAAGGGGATCCCGAGGAGGGGGTACGAGATTCTGCTATGGAGATGGAGCCCTGAACCCAGCAATCGTCTACCTGGCATGGCAGTAGAGGGGATCCCAAGGAGGGGGTACGAGGGTCTGCTATGGAGTGGGAGCCCTGAACCCAGGAAACCTCTACCTGGAATGGCTGCAGAAGGGATCCTGAGGAGGGGGTAGGAGGCCCATGCAAAACAGTTATGTTTGCGAGTCGCACTCAGAAATAAGCAGCTCAATGAGCCTTCCTGATCAATACTTTTAAATAAATAAATATATTTGTGTCTAAGAAGCGAGTGCATCAGGGGTTATTAATGCACAGGGGCTCCTACGATGTCCCAGAGTACAGCATGCAAGGAGCAGTGTGTGAGGAGGTGACATCTTCCCTGGGGTCATTTTTCCTGGAAGTTGCAGCACTTGATGGGTGTTTAGCTGATCTTGAAGTTTCAAGAGTGCCAGTCAACACCCAGTCTACCTGTGATGGGGTCAGCCAGGTAATAGCCAATTACACCTACCTGCCGGTGACTCTGTTTTTGTTTAGGGTGGAGGGATGACAATGTATCATAATGAGTGTCTTTTGTACTTTCTGAAGAAGATCTGTTAGTTCTGCTAAATGGTTAACTATTGTGGCTAAAATCTCAGAGCTTCCCTGCAGTAGTCAGCCTTTGTTGTGTGTTGATCAGACTTCCTTTGATATTATCGAAACTTGTCCCAAGTGTATGTCATAACAGAAAACTTGCAAACGAGCATAACTGTCATTAGCCAGTGCTGTTTAAATAGGGAACTTGTCTAGCACTGCGGCCAGATGACAGAACTTGAAAAAACAAAACTGTCCGTGGAAGAACCTTAGGTTTCAGACCAATGTGCGTGATGTTTCATAACTAAACTTGCATGCAACCATAAGTGCCACCAGCCAACGCTTGTTTGAAGGTGACCTGCAAAGTCACTGATTTGATTAGCCTCCCCACAATGTGTCCCTGAAGTGGCTATTAGTCTAAAAAAGTTTTTGTTTTACAAAAAATGTATACCTTTTGTTTAATTATTCATAACTGTTTTCATCACACTGCAGGCAAAACTGGTGTGTTATGACATGAATCAGGTGTTTCTGTTTATGCTAATGAGGCAGCGCATCACAAACCCCACTCTAGAAATTCCAGTGTATGATCCACCCAATGCTGTCAGTCAAGTTCCAGCTATATTTGTAATAGAATACCATTTTCCTTTCTTGCCTGCTGCATAGTGAAATGTATACATTAATTTGGGCTGGTAAAGTGCCCTGATGTGTACTGAGAGCCAATGGCAGGCAATTGTATTCATATGTTTGTAAAATAAAACATTTAAGAAACTTGCTGTGTCCTTTTAGGTCTCTGCCTGCATTTGTAGCAGTCCCCCCCCACCCACGTACTCCCATAAACTAGATAAAGAGTTCATTTTCTTGCCTCTTACATCATCTCTCTACATAGCTTTAATTTATTTTACTTTCTGGACACTGTGCTGGAGTAGCTGACAGTACAGTTATTACGTTCTCCTTTATGTGATGTTGTACTGCATGGCTCTCAATTGCCACAACGGTGAAAAAAGTGGGAAGTCTTTTTCACTTTTCCAATGTCAAACAAGCTATGATGTGCTTGGATATGCCATAGGGAATTTAGCTGGAAGCATGGTGAGAGAGACCTGCTGTGTGAGGGCCACTCTGAGTCAGGTGATGTCACAATGCTGCCTTACCTTGCCAGACAATGTGCTTACAAAAGGCTGAATCTGAAGAAGGGCGCAGCCCCATGAAAAATTCAGGATCCCTTGACATGCCATCCGGAACACAACAAGGGGGGCAGCACTTATTTGACAGGGCTTTATGTTCTTGAGGTATGTAGTCATTTATTTGTGAAATGTATTTTATTTTAGTACAGCTTTTTTAGCACTTGTGTGACTCAGCGGTCCTGTCCCCCTCACCCAGCTGTCAGTCACCTGTCCCTGGCTGACCTGGAGCTGTTCCACCACACCTTGCTTGTACTGGAGGAGAGAGGCTGTACATCTCTCCCCCACAGTACACATATTCAAAGGCCCATAGGTGTGCTAGTTGTGGTGCAACATAATCACATGCACATGGAGACAGGAAAGCACTATGGAATCGTCTACCTTCCCACAAGGTTTGTCATGCCTGGACTAGTACTGTGCCTCCAGTCAGTGGCAGCCAGAGGCCAAGAGAGCTTTCCACCACTTTGCCATGCAAGGAAAGCAGCAATCCCTGTGATGCTCGGCCCTCTGTCTCCTAGCAGAGCACCAGTGATCAATGCCCTTCCCAAACCAGTGTTGTTGGCATGGAGGCAAGGAGAGGTGCCAGGTCGTCACCCTCAACTCCACTGTGCTGTCCATGCAATTATTTCACAAGGTTGATATTCAGTTTCTGACAACAATATTCCACCCATGGATCCTTTGTCCCCCACCCTGGCATTTTCATGGTATGTGGGGGACATAGCCATGAACGTGTCTGTTGTTGGGCGATGGAGAACGCGGTGCTGCCATGCCTCTTTCTTTCTTTCACATTGACTATGAGCTGTCATTTGTTTTATCATTTCTACTTTTTGTTCCCCTGGCACCCTTACAGTTGTACTACCTGTCGCACTACACACCTGCATTCTCTCCTAGCCCTGTGAGCTTTTCTTCCCTCCACCGTGCTTCAGTGTATTTGTGATGTACCGCCAATGGTGTTACTCATTTTGTTATGCATGACCTGTCCTGTACTGGCACGTATGTACTATCAAAGCCAGCCAAGTGTTGCTGGAGTAGTATTACCACACACCACACCAGTGACCCGTGATCGGCAGCAATCTTGGCTTGCTGGTGGCAAGCTGAGGAAGGAGAATATGAGCACCTGACAGTCTGATTTCTGAGAACTCGTGCCATTTATAGGCAGGTTTTGTTACTGGGATCATCAGATAAAATGTCAGGTTCCCAGCAATGAAAACTGCATGTAAATGTGGTGACTGAATGCCTGACTTTATCTCAGCTGGTGTCACTGGGTTCTGGAACTGAGAAGTGGTCACCCTTGTTATAAAAGCTTCATTGCAAAATCAAAATTCTAATAAAAGAAGCCATCATTTTAAAGTGGCAGCTACTAACTGAAGCCCTGCAGAACTTTTACTTTTTGGTTATCTCTCTTAAAGTATGTAATGAATGTATAAAAAACCTTTGGGACGAGGGTTTGGAAATTAGTGTCTCCTTCAGGGTATCCAGTGAACACGGTGTCTGCAATTTAGTGTCTACAAAAGTGGTGGCTCAGTTACGGTGCCTGTGTTCGGATACCAGGGTGTGTGAGGAAGAACAAGAGTAAGCTATGTGCACGTAGACACACGGGGGAGGGGGAGTAGAAAGGGAGGGAATGTATGTGGGAGTGTGGGTGTTGGGCAGTTGCCAAGCTTGTCTGCTAGTGTGGTGGGGATGGTGGTCAGCTGGGAGGTGCAGGGTTTGGGTCTGGGCAGCATAGTTTTTTTCCCAGGAGCTGGCTTTTTCATTTTTGCAAGTATTTCACCTCCCCAACATGCACCCCACGGAGTTGAGAATCCTTTAGTTGGGGGGCACAGCCTCTACGTTACCAAAATACACCTGTGGATCTCGGGTGCTCTCTTTCCAGTTGCCACAAGTGTGCATCGACCAAATTCCTTTTTGGTGAAGTACACTCACTGTAATGGCAGTCTCTAGTCCACAACTGCCATTATCAGATAGAACCATTTTGGTTAGGCATGGGGTCACAATGCTGCAGGTGAAACCATGCACATCACAACTGTGCACCAACAAATAGTATGCAGCACCCCCCAGAACTATTATAATCAACTCCAAGGGGGTGTGGACACAGGGGCAAGAAAATAATTTAAAGTAAAAGATTCCCTAGAAGGGAATCAAACCACAGTCCTCCCAGCCCATGCACTGCAGGGTTAGGTGCTCTAGCCACTCCACCATGGGAGCAGCTCAACTGAGCACCCCACCGGCAGTGGCTACATCCACTTCCTCCTCCATGGTGAGTGACAGGGGCTAGTGATTCTTTTGCATAGCTGATATTCCCCATCGCTCTAATCCCATACGTGCTACTCACAATGCGGTATTCATGTGCGCGGGTTAGTCTGCGCGATTATGACCCAGTACTTTCTGGTCATCGGGATGTAAAAATATTACAACTTCTAAGCAGCCCAATGTATTTCAGCGAGAAACTGTTTCTTTCTTTTTTTTTTTTAAGAAATAGACATATCTGTCAGTAACATATTTTACTTTTTACATGTTTGTAATATTGTGTTCCACCTGTATGAGTTCACAGGTTTTTAACGTAAATAGCTTGTTTCTACTTCACAAGTAAAATCTTGCTAGTAAGAACCAATCACCTGCTAAATCACAACTGGTTATCAAAAATCACAAATGTTTATTAAATCACTAACACTTTAATTAAATACAGCTTTATAAAAATCTGAAAACAGGTATACAACACTGTTTCAGTTGAAATATCTTTCTGGTTTTGCAAGTAAAGGTGTTCTGATTACATGACAAAGGATGCTGCTGCATTCCTTTGAACCAACAATTTGTCAAATAAATGGAAACAACAAAAGAAAGAAGCAACAATGTAGAAATTATAACCAAGGCATCTCAATGACAATGTTGCATTGTAACCAAGACATAACAATGACAACGTTACAAATTATAGCCAAGGCATAACAATGATGACATGCATAATATAACCATGGCATCGCAACAACGGGCTGGCAGTATAGCCTAGAGGTTAGAGGAGCGAGGTGAGCGAGCTGGATACATCCAACAGACCAGACCTGAGTTTGATTCTCACAACCTCTACTTGCATATTGTGACTCTGAGCAAGTCACTTAACCTTCTAGGTCGCCCCTGAAAACCAGCTATTGTGCCTAGTGGGCCTTACCCGGTTACCAAAGACTAAAAGAAAATAAACAAACAACCACCAGCAAATTATAACCAAGGCACCAAACCTTCATTCTGTAAGATTTCTAGCCTGATGGCAAGGCATGTGCTGTTTAAATACCCTGGTTACAGCTGTGTGCAGTGCGGGCTGCCAGTGTCGGAATGCAAGCTGATCGGCAATTCTGCTTTCAAAAGGTTTTCTGGAATTTCTTTTTATAATTTCACAGAATTTCAAAAGCATTTCCATGTAAGCATTGGAATAATATTTCACAGACTGCGTAATCTGCAGAGTTTGCAGAAAATAGATCCATGAGTGTACATAAACTGCACAATATGATTCCCAGTTAACATTCTGCATTCAGCAGTTCAGAATTCTGCCTGCAATGGGATCACATGGAATTAGACAGAATTCCCTAGATTTACTGGAATTGATTTAGAAGTGGAATTTGAAGACTCCATAGCTCAAACCCAGGTCTGCCTCATTTTTTTCTTATGTATTTTTTTGTAATAAAGCTTTTTGTTCCCCAGTCACCACCTCTGCCATGCTTCAGGCCCCATGTTGAGCACCCCAATGCCAAATGCTCCCCCACCGTCCAGTCAGTTGGGATCTGCATATTGCAGGACCCAAGAGTGAGAGGGCTGTTGTATCGGTGGCAGGAAGACACTGTTTTTCGGTTTTTCTCCTCCTTTTACCCTGTCATCTGGCAAAGGCCACATGTCCCCATGCATGGACTGTCAGAGGCATGTAACAATGCCATGCAGGAGACAAAGCTCCCTCGGCCCACCACAGGGGTTGCTACTATGGTGTTACCAGGACACATCCTTCCCTTGGCTGGGAGTGCTGCCATGCAGGAGACAAGCTCCTCGCCCCACTACAGGGGTTGCTACTATGGCGTTACCAGGACACATCCTTCCCCTGGCTGGGAGTGCTGCCATGCAGGGAGACAGGCTCCCTCGGCCCACCACAGGGGTTGCTACTATGGCGTGCAGTGCAGCACCCCTTCCCTGGCTGGGAGTGCTGCCATGCAGGAGACAGGCTCCTCGGCCCACCACAAGGGTTGCTACTATGGTGTTACCAGGACACAACCTTCCCCTGGCTGGGAGTGCTGCCATGCAGGGACACAAGCTCCCTCAGCCCACCACGAGGGGTTGCTACTATGGAGTTACCAGGAGACATCCTTCCCCTGGCTGGGAGTGCTGCCATGCAGGGGAGACAAGCTCCCTCGGCCCACCACAGGGGTTGCTACTATGGCGTTACCAGGACACACCCTTCCCCTGGATCGGAGTGCTGCCATACAGGGGAGACAGGCTCCCTCGGCCCACCACAGGGGTTGCTACTATGGCATTACCAGGACACATCCTTCCCCTGGCAGGGAGTGCTGCCATGCAGCAGTGCCACCCCACCCTCCTGCCACCCAACCCAACTTCCCGACTAATCTCCCAAACCCAGTTCGATGGTGTGGGAGCACCGAGCACTTCTGCTGCACCATTGAGTGACCCAGGGTCCACCTTATGTTTGGGGATCTCTCAAATTGAGCACTTCCGTCTGCCTGTCTGCCTTCAAGACACTATATTCCCACACAATCAAAGAAGTATCTGCATCAGTGTCTGCCCTCCCTGCACGGATTCGTACATAAGGCACTGACATTTGTGTTCTGCCTTTCTACACAAAGCATTCACATTTGTGTTCAACCTTCCTCCTTTTTAAGCCCTAGATGTCCTACCTCCTTATCTTGCATCCCCATCCCTCTGTATCACTAACTTTCCATCCCAGCTTCATTCCCAGTCTCTCTTTGTCAGGTAGGAGCTCTATGTTCCTTCTGGTTGAGACAACCTCCTTCCCTTTCCCTTTTACTCTGCATCACCAGTGTTTCCACATTATTTTCTTCCTCCACTTCTGCACACCTACCTTCCCCTACCGCAACTTGTTTTTTACTTGACACCCTCTCAGTCCTTTCCCTCCCTCCCCTCTCTCTCTCCATCTATCCTCTGTTGTTTTAGTGTTTTTTAGTCTACTATATTGATTAACCCGGCTTTCCTTGCTGCGCTAAGTTATTGTGTATATGAACATGTTGCTCATGCCTTGTACTTTTGCCTGTACTACTTTAAGTTTGTATGAACTAATGTTTTATTTTAAGCCCTGTATTATAATTGTACCCATTGTACTTGACTGTAAATACTTGTGATTGCTTTGTTTATATATGTGATTATGCTCCAACCAGGTCCATCTCGCAAATAAGCATTGCTCAACAATGATCGCCTGGATAAATAAAGATTCTGACTGATTGATTGATTGTTTGATCTGTCCAACATCTCATGACTGTACAATGCTAAGGCAGAGTGCTGTCCTTTGTGGTACTGAAACTGTGAGGGCAGTAAGTGCTTTCTTGAATGAGGAACTTGATCTACAAAGTCAGTCCCATCTGATCTATAGAAAGACATTACATAATGTTAAGAACAGTGTGTACTTGTAAACTTCTCCAGTAGAGCTGCAGCCAGCATGAGTCACCATGGATGTGATTGTCTTCACCATCTCCTGCCTGTTATGCATTTCATATCAGTTCTTTGTCTGGGGATGGATATCAAAGACTGTTCTGTATTTAACACAGCCTTCACCGTAAGTGTGAACCAACCTCAGGTGATTTCCCAATAAATGTAACTGAAGCAACATGCGGTGGAGATACGTACAAAGAGGAATTGAAGGAAATTGCAGCAGTTTTAGATGGGCTGAGAACAACAGTAACAGTTGTTAGACCAGGAGACTTTTCTCAGTTTATAGCCTAAAAACTACAGCTGGATATAGAAAGGGACTGTCTTTTACTCTGGGGCATTTCAGGGACTGAGGACTGTAGAACGTCTTGATCTGTGGTTTAGAAGCAGTGTGGATGACTGTGTTTTAAAGACAATGCCTTTGAAGGGCTTGACAATCTAAAGAACTGCACATTAAGAGCTTTACTAACCCTGCTAAAACTGTATACATGAACACATGCATAAAGAGCACATGTGAAGTTGTGTGCAGCATGTGGAAATTTGATTCTGTGAGCTATTTTCAGCTAGATTTTAAGGATCTGAACACTATCAAAAGGAACTGCACTGATGCTCCGGTCAGGACAATTAAAGCCCTGGACTGCGCTGCACAGCTGAATGTCTCTGGTCTCATGTTATCATGGAATTTCATACGCAAAATTGAGGTGAGATATTTATATAATTCCACACACCTTGAGTTATTTAATGCTGATCACTCATTCTTCAAGTAAGAGGCTGTTGAGTCTGATATACAGACCGTCAACCACCTCTCCATGTCTGACATTCTCAGGACACCACAGGGCTTTGTGGAAGTGTTTGCCATGCTGTTCACTATTTCAAAGTAAAAGTCTGATTGTAACTGGCAATGATATCTACAATATTTCCAAGAAAACTTTTGAAAAGTGTGAACTGCTGGAGAGCTTGGACCTTAGTAGAAGTATTCTAATCAGTATGGAGCCAGGAATCTTATATATAATGAGGAAGCTCAAAAAACTAAATCTGACAGAAAACTTGTTAAAAACTGTTAACTTCTGTCCTGCAAACCAAACATTTACCACTCCATTAACTCACTTGGACCTTTCCCACAATTCTGTAGGTGCTCTGAAATCACGGCAGTTTTCCTGTATGGCTGGTTTGCAATATCTCAGTCTAGCAAACAACAAGGTTGATGTCATAGAAGAGTTGGCTTTCTATGGGCTAAAAAGTCTGACTGAACTGAATCTGGAAGGCAACAACATTTATGTAATTAAAGAATATTACTTTGTGCATTTAAATTGTTTAACTTCACTCAGCTTGCTTAACAATGGTATAAAACAAATTAATGAGAGGGCTTTCAAAGACCACCTTCTAGTACAGGAGCTCCGTCTGGGCACTCTAGAGAATGGATTCTACTTGAATCTTTCCGAATTTCAACATAGCATCAGAGTCTTATTGCTAGAGGGGAAGGAGAATGTAAATATCATGAACAATGACGCCTCCCATATGAGTTCCATAGAGACCCTGTACCTTTTTGGGAGTGAGGCTACCTTTTCGTTTGATGACTGTCAGAGGGCACCTGTGACAACAGTGAAAGAACTTCATGTTCGGAGAGCCGATATAGCTTGTTCTACAGAACAAGAGTCTATATTCAGCTCATTCATTAATCTTGAAAAACTTTATTTTCAGAGTGGATATATTGTAAGGAAACTAGGTATATCACAATTAAATAAACTGAAAGTGTTGTACCTGGAAGACATATCACTGTTTACATACTTCTATCCTAAAGACTCTGAACTTCTTTTCCAGAACCTGACAAATCTGGAATGTTTAATGCTGATAAACTCTGGTTTCAGTTATTTTACCCCTGTGATGTTTATGGACCTGACATCTTTAAAACTTTTGAAAATTGAGCGTCAGAAGATTTCAACTTTGGCCACTGGGATATTTCAGAACTGTGTCGATTTGAAGTATATCTTCTTTTCTTATATTGTTTTCCAATGTGACTGCCAGAATGCTTGGATAATTTCATGGGCAGCCACAAGAAGGGAAATGTTATTAAACCTTCATCGGGAACGATGTTTCCAATTCTATGACCAGTCTTCCTTTGTTAAATTTCTGGAAAATGCATGTGACCATCCCACAGAATTTTTCTTTTTTGTGGTAACTACGGTGTTCATTGTACTGTTTCTGGTGTTCACGTTCCTGTATAAAATGGCTGGCTGGTATATTGTTTATTTATTTTATATCTTCCGGGCCTTTCTATCAAGACTAATGGGTGGGAGATCTAAGAAAATCAAATACAGGTATGACGTGTTTGTTTCCTACAGCAGTAAAGATGAACTTTGGGTGATCAACAAGTTCCTTCCAAACCTGGAGGAGAAGGGGCCACCCTTCCTCAAAGTGTGCCTGCATAACAGAGACTTTGAAGTGGGGAAGGATATAGTAGACAACATTGTGGACAGCATCTATAGCAGCAGGAGGACTATCTGTGTGATCAGCCGCCATTATCTACAGAGCGAATGGTGCTCCTTAGAGATGAGAATGGTCACTTACAGACTGCTGGCGGAAAGTGAAGACCTTCTCATTCTGGTATTCTTGGAGAGAATCTCCACCATGAATTTCAGCCTATCACAGGCTGGCAAGGGTAGTCAGAAGAAGACCTACATGGACTGGCCAGAGGGAGAATCAGCAGGTGTTGTTCTGGGAAAGGCTGAAAGGGACCATCATGAAAACTAAGAATGATCGGGAAAATTGGATTTAATACATTTGCTCAATTTACAGTTAAGCTGCTGCCTGATGTGAAGGCAAAGGTTGACTTTATCAAATCAAATCTGCTTTTTTGTAGAAGGAGGAGGTTTATTGAAACAAAATGAGTCTTAACCACCCATTTCCTCTGTTCCTATCTGTCTCCCCACTCCCTCATAAGTACTGAGACTGGTATAATTTCATTTGTCACTCCACAGCTCAAATCTGTCTCCTCCCTGCCAGTATTGGTGCTGTTGGAATTTTACCTGGTGCACCTGCAGCTGGTACCTGTCTCCTCCCCACCCAAGTACCAGAACTGCCAGAATTATGCATGCAGTTCCCAAGGCTGGTATCTGTTTCCGTCCCCCACCCATACCTGCACTACCAGGATTTTACATGGACTTCCACAGCTGCAGTCTGTCTCCCCATATCCCCTCAAGTACTTGCATTACCAGTATTTTACATGACACCTCCTATCTATCCCCCCCCCAATTCCCTTAAGAACTCACACTGCCAGGATTTTACGTGCCACTCCCACAGCTGCAGTCTGTCTCCCCATATCCCCTCAAGTACTTGCATTACCAGTATTTTACATGCCACCTCCTATCTACCCCCCCATTCCCTTAAGTACTCACACTGCCAGGATTTTACATGCCACTCCCACAGCTGCTGTCTGTCTTCCCATATCCCCTCAAGTACTTGCATTACCAGGATTTTACATGCCACCTCCTATCTATCTCTCCCATTCCCTTAAGCACTCACACTGCCAGGATTTTACATGCCACCTCCTATCAGTCCCCCCCCTCCATTCCCTTAAGTACTCACACTGCCCGGATTTTATATGCCACTCCCACAGCTGCAGTCTGTCTCCCCATATCCCCTCAAGTACTTGCATTACCAGGATTTTACATGTCACCTCCTATCTATCTCCCCCCATTCCCTTAAGTACTCACACTGCCCGGATTGTATCTGCCACTCACACAGCTGCAGTCTGTCTCCCCATATCCCCTCAAGTACTTGCATTAACAGGATTTTACATGCCACCTCCACTCTATCTCCCCCCCCCATTCCCTTAAGTACTCACACTGCCAGGATTTTACATGCCAGTCCCACAGCTGCAGTCTGTCTCCCCATATCCCCTCAAGTACTTGCATTACCAGTATTTTACATGCCACCTCCTATCTATCTCCCCCCACATTCCCTTAAGTACTCAAACTGCCAGGATTTTACATGACACTATCACAGCTGCAGTCTGTCTCCATATATCCCCTCAAGTACTTGCTTTACCAGTATTTTACATGCCACCCCCAATCTATCCCCCCCCCCTTCCCTTAAGTACTCACACTGCCAGGATTTTACATGCCACTCCCACAGCTGCAGTCTGTCTCCCATATCCCCTCAAGTACTTGCATTACCAGTATTTTACATGCCACCTCCTATCTATCCACCCCATTCCCTTAAGTACTCACACTGCCAGGATTTTACATGCCACTCAAAGAAAAGATTGGAGCTTATGGGGACACTGACATGCATAGCAGGCTGTTGGTTTTCCCACTGTTACATGTTGGCTACAGAGGGTTCTGGACTTTCTGGTTATAGAGCCATGGGAAAAGTTTGCCAGCCCAAAAGGCAGAAGCCAAAACCATAAATGGTTTGAAGCATGGCTGGGACAGACTGAAGGGTATAGTGGTTATTCAGGGTAGTAGTAGTATTAGCAGGAAGGGGAACAAGGGGTGGATAAGAGGGTGGGTGCCCTATATGGAAATTGGTTCTGGCTAAGTTTCACTTCCATAGTTTTACTCTGTTTCTGCTCAGCACCCATACCAGTCCAGTCAGGGTTTACATTAATTCTGTGACCTTGCTCCAGCAGGACAAGGGTCTGCTATGGAGAGGTGCCAGGTCCTCACTCCTGTGCTCCACTATGTCATCCGTGCAACTGATATTTCATGACCTCGACACTCAGTTTCCTTAGAGCAGCATCCACTGCTGCCACCTATCTGTGATCATTCGTCACCCATGGATCCTTTGTGCCCCCCAGCATTTTCATGGTGTGTGGGGGACATAGCCCTGAACGTGTCTGTTGTTGGGCGATGGAGAACGCGGTGCTGCCATGCCTCTTTCTATTACATTGACTGTGAGCTGTTATTTGTTTTATCATTTCTACTTTTTGTTACCCTGCGCCCTTACAGTTGTACTACCTGTTGCACTACACACCTGCATTCTCTCCTAGCCCTGTGAGCTTTTCTTCCCTCTTCTGTGTGGCAATGGGAGCCCTGAACTCGGCAGTCCTCTACCTGGCATGGCAGTAGAGGGGATCCCAAGGAGGGGGTAGGAGGCCCATGCAAAACAGTTATGTTTGTGGGTCACACTCAGAAATGAGCTGCTTGTTGTGTTTTTCTGGTGAAAACTTTTAAATAAATACATACAGTATATTTGTGTTACCAAAGCCAAAGAGGACAGTGCGTCAGGGGTCATTGCTGCACAGGGACTCCCACGATGGGCCAGAGTACAGCATGTAGGGAGCAGTCTGTGATGAGGTGCCTTCTCCTGGGTGATCCTCCTGGAAGTTGTAGCACTTGACAGGTGTTTAGCTGATCTTGATTTTCAGGAGCGGCAGTCTACTTGAGATGGGGTCAGCCAGGTAATAGCCAATTACACCTATCTGCAGGTGACTCTGGTTTATTAGGGTGGAGGGATGACAATATATAATAATAAGTGTCTTTTCTGCTTTCTAAAGAAGATCACATTAGTTCAGCTAAGTAGTTAACTATTGTGGTTAAAAGCTCAGATTTTCAGAGCAGCGGTCAGTCTTTCTTGTGTGTTGATCAGACTTCCTTTGACATAATGTATACTTGCCCCAGGTATGTCATAACAGAAAACCTGCACATGAGCTAAACTGTCATTAGTCAACACTGTTTAAATAGGCACCTTCTCTACCACTGCAGCCAGATGGCAGAAATTGAAAAAAACAAAACTGTCTTTGTAGAAGGACCTTCGCTTTTAGACCAGTGTGTGTAATTTTTCTTAAAAAAAACTTGCATGCAACCATAACTGACATTAGCCAACACTTGTTTAAAGGTGACCTACAAAGTTACTGATTTGATTAGCCACCCCACAATGTGTCCCTGAAGTGGCGGTTAGTTAAAAACAGATTTTTTTACAAAACATTTGTACCTTTTGTTTAGTTATTCACAATTGTTTTTCATCACATTCTGCAGGCTAAACTGGTGTGTGTTGTGACACCAATCGAGTGTTTCCATTTATGCTAATGAGGCAGTGCATCACAAACACCTCTCCAGAGATTCCTGAGTAAGACGCACAATGCTGTCAGTTGAGTTCCAGCTATATCCCTAATATCCATACCATTTTCCTTTCTTGTCTGCTGCGTAATGAAATGTATATTTTAATTTTGGCTGGTAAAGTGCGTGTTGTCTCTTGAGAGCTAATGACAGGCAATTTTATTCATATGTTTGTAAAATAAAGCATAAAAATAAGAAACTTGCTAAATCCGTTTGTGTCTGTGCCTGCATCTGTATCAGCCCCCCTTTACTCCCATGAGCTAGATAAATAGTGCATTTTCTTGCCTCTTACATCGTCTCTCTACATAGCTTTAATTTAGTTTAATTTCTGGACACTGCACTGTAGTAGTTGACAGGACAGTTATTACGTTCTCCTTTACGTGATGTTGTACTGCATGGCTCTCAATTGCCACAACTGTAGAAAAAGTAGGAAGTCTTTTCCACTTTTCCAAAGTCGAAGAAGCCACAATGTGCCTGGATATGTCCGAGGGAACTGAACAGGAAGCCAGGTGAGAGAGAACATTTTGGTGAGGGCCGCTTTGAGCCAGGTGATGTCACAATTCTGCCTTACCATACCAGAGAGTGTGCTTACAAAAAGCTGAATCTGAAGAAAGGTGCAGCCCCACAAAAAATTCAAGATCCCTTAAATTGCCCTCTGAAGCACAGCAAGAGAGTCAGGCAGCACTTTTTTGACAGTGCATTATATTCATGAGTTACGTAGGCATTTATTTGTGAAATGTGTTTTTTAATACAGTTTTTTACCACTTGTGTGGCTCAGCGGTCCTGTCTCCACCCCCCCGGAGGTCAGTCACATGTCCCTGACCAACTTGGAGCTCTTCCACCATGCCTTGCCCCCTTTGCTGGGGCTGGAAGAGGGAGGGCTGTGCCCCCCCATAACAGTATACATCCTGAGGCCCGTTGGTGTCCTTGTTGTGGTGTAGCATAATCACGTGTGCATGGAGATACGCAAGCAGTATGGAATCGTGTAGCCTCTCACGAAGTGAACTGTACCTGGACTACTACTGTGCCTCCACCTTGTGGCAGCCAAAGGCTGAGATGACTTTTCACCCTTCAGCTGAGGAGAACCATCCCTGTGATGCTGTCCCTCTATCCCCTGGCAGACCACCTGCAACCAAAGTCCTTTCCCAAACCTGTGTTGTCAGCATGGCAGAAGGAGAGGTGCCAGGTCCTCACTCCTGTGCTCCACTGAGTCATCCGTGCAACTAATATTTCATGACCTCAACACTCAGTTTCCTTAGAGCAGCATTCCACTGCTGCCACCTATCTGTGATCATTCATCACACATGGATCCTTTATCCCCCCCCCAGCATTTTCATGGTGCATGGGGGACATAAGTCACATAACCGTGAACGTGTCTGTTGTTGGGTGATGGAGAAGGTGGTGCTGCCATGCCTCTTTCTATTACATTGACTATGAGCTGTCATTTGTTTTATCATTTCTACTTTTTGTTACCCTTGCACTCTTACAGTTGTACTACCTGTCACACTACACACCTGCATTCTCTCTTCACCCTGTGAGCTTTTCTTCCCTCTTCCGTGTGGCAATGTATTTGTGATATACTGCCAATGGTGTTACTCATTTTGTTATGCATGACCTGTCCTGTACCAGCAAGTATATACTGTCCAAGCCAGCCAAGTGTTGCCAAGTAGTGTTACCACACCCATACCAGTGATCTGTGATTGGCCGCAGTCCCAGATTGCTGGTGGCAAATCATGGAAGGAGACTATGAGAGCCCGATGGGCTGCTTTCTTCTACCAAGAGAGGGGTGCAGCTTTCAGCTTCCTCCCAGTGACTGTCACCAGGTGGAGGCCTGGTGGTTGTGTGAGACAGAAGCAGCAATGATGGGAGGGAGCTGTGGGACCCTGTAACCTGCATGTGTCTTCACTCAGGTGCACAACTGATGTTAGTGACCAAAAAACAGTGGGGGGCCGGGTAAAACTTGAGGGGGAATGGCAGTGAGGTTGGTAGATATGATGTCCTCCATGCCTGCTTTCACCCGCTGCACTATGGGGACCTGGACGGACATTCCTGACTGTAGGTATGTTCTAGCAAGGTGTCAGATGGTGGTAGATGGTGATGATGGTGGAACGTACAGGAGCTAAGCACACTTCAGCTGCAGGAGTGGTAAAAACTGGTATGGAAGAAAGTATAGACCGTCAACCCTGCCCAAATTCTTTGCAAGAGTGCTGTTGTCCTGCATGCCTGACAACCATGTTTGTGAACACACTACAGTTTCTGGGCATCATCCATGAAGTTAGAGTCTCCATCATCCACTGCAGTGCTGTTCTCCTGCCCTGGAGTGTAAGGACTGTTTGCTGCATTGTATTAGCCCCACCAGGCAGAGGCTCTGTGGCAATGCTGTGAGCAGCTTACATTTCTGTGGTGCCATTTGATGGTATGCATGCCGTTTGATGGTATGCGATGTAGTTTGATGGTATGCATGTTGTTTGATGGTGCATGCCTTTTGATGGTATGCATGCCATTTGAGAATACATGTGCTATTTGATGGTATGCGTGCCACTTGATGGTTTGCGTGTTGTTTGATGGTATGCTTGTTGTTTGATGGTATCGTGTTGTTTATTGGTATGCGTGCCATTTGATAGTATGCATGTTTGATGGTATGCGTGTTGTTTGATGGTATGCATGCCATTTGAGGGTATATGTGCCATTTGATAGTATGTGTGTCATTTGATGGTATGCATGCCATTTGATAGTATGCATGTTGTTTGATGGTATGCATGTTGTTTGATGAGTACGCGTGCCATTTGATGGTATGCATGCCATTTGAGGTATATGTCTGGTTGATGGTATGCATGCCATTTGAGTATATGTGCCATTTGATGGTATGTGTGTCGTTTGATGGTATGCATGTTGTTTGATAGTATGCATGTTTGATGGTATGCGTGACTTTTGATAGTATGCATGCCATTTGAAGGTATATGTGCCATTTGATGGTATGTGTGCCGTTTGATGGTATGTGTGCCGTTTGATGGTATGCGTGTTGTTTGATGGTATGCATGCCTTTTGATGGTATATGTGCCATTTGATAGTATGCGTGCCATTTGATGGTATGTGTGCCGTTTGATGGCATGCGTGTTATTTGATGGTATGCGTGTTGTTTGATGGTATGCATGCCTTTTGATGGTATGCATGCCATTTGATGGTATATGTGCCATTTGATGGTATGCATGCCTTTTGATAGTATGCATGCCATTTGAGGGTATATGTGCCATTTGATGGTATGCAAGCCATTTGATGCTATGTGTGCCGTTTGATGATATAGTGCCATTTGATAGTATGCATGTTTGATGGTATGCATGTTGTTTGATGGTATGCATGCCATTTGAGGGTATATGTGCCATTTGATAGTATGTGTGTCATTTGATGGTATGCATGCCGTTTGATAGTATGCATGTTGTTTGATGGTATGCATGTTGTTTGATGGTATGCGTGCCTTTTGATGGTATGCATGTTGTTTGATGGTATGCATGCCTTTTGATAGTATGCATGTTGTTTGATGGTATGTATGCCATTTGAGGGTATATGTGCCATTTGATGGTATGTATGCCGTTTGATGGTATGCATGCCATTTGAGAATATATGTGCTATTTGATGGTATATGCGTTTGATGGTATGTATGCCGTTTGATGGTATGCGTGTTGTTTGATGGTATGCTTGTTGTTTGATGGTATGCATGCGTTTGATGGTATCATGCCATTTGGGGTATATGTGCCATTTGATGGTATGTGTGCACTTGATGGTATGCGTGCTGTTTGATAGTATGCATGTTGTTTGATGGTATGCATGCATGCCGTTTGATGGTATGCGTGCCTTTTGATGGTATGCATGCCGTTTGATGGCATGTCTGTCGTTTGATGGTATGCGTGCCTTTTGATGGTATGCATGCCATTTGAGGGTATATGTGCCATTTGATGGTATGCATGCCATTTGATGGTATGCGTGCCGTTTGATGGTATGCATGCCGTTTGATGGTATTCGTGCCGCTTGATGATTTGCATGTTGTTTGATGGTATGCGTGTTGTTTGATGGTGTGCATGTTGTTTGATGGTACGTGTGCCTTTTGATGGCATGATTGCCATTTGAGGGTATATGTGCCATTTGAAGGTATGCATGCCATTTGATAGTATGTGTGCCATTTGAGGGTATGTATGCCATTTGATAGTATGCATGTTTGATGGCATGCATGCCGTTTGATGGTATGCATGTTGTTTGATGGTATGTGTACTGTTTGATGGTATATGTACTGTTTGATGGTATGCATGCCATTTGATGGTATGCATGCCATTTGAGGGTATGTGTGCCATTTGATAGTATGCATGTTTGATGGTATGCATGCCATTTGGTGGTATGCATGTTGTTTGACAGTACATGTGCCGTTTGATGGTATGCATGTTGTTTGATGTTATGCGTGTTGTTTGATGGTATGTGTGCCACTTGATGGTATGCGTGCTGTTTGATAGTATGCATGTTGTTTGATGGTATGCATGTCATTTGAGGGTATGCATGCATGCCGTTTGATGGTATGCGTGCCTTTTGATGGTATGCATGCTGTTTGATGGCATGTCTGTCGTTTGATGGTATGCATGCAGTTTGATGGTATGCATGCCATTTGAGGGTATGCATGTCATTTGATGGTATGTGTCCATGCTTCTGTGCAACACACATTATCATGTGCTGTGTAAGCACTAGCAGATAGGATACCAAATGGAACTCCCATGCTGGCACCGTGAATATCTGCCTGCTCACCTCCAACATGTGCCATCACCAGGGCATCATGATGCTGGTGCAGGCAACATTAAGCTGGTCCTGCAAAGCTCCAGCTCTTGTTATCATCCATCACACCCATGTGGCTGTGAAGCTTCACACTCACAAAGGACGATCTGCCTGCTCAGTACTACACTTTCTGATGTGATCTCCATTCTGATTTTTATTTGTAGCTCATCACCAATGCTTCTGATGCTACAGAGGAAGTTACGAAGTATTGTCGGAATCAATGCGCACAACAAACACTGATGATGAAATGTCTCACTTCTGACTGGCCATCTTCCTAGTCACCACTGTCTAATTCCCCGAACTATCAGTGTTTCAGTTTGCCAGTCCCATGGCCATTACCTCTCTGTCCACCCCCCAACAAGTACCTTTACTGTCAGGTATTTCAAATGTCACTTCCGCCATTCATATCTTCCTCCCCTCCCACACTCTGAAAGTACCATCACTGCCAGACTTGTCATTACTGATCCCGCTGCTGTACATGTCTCTCCACTCCTTCACAAGTACTGGCACTGGTATGATTTCATGTGTCACTCCCACAGCTCATATCCTTCTCCCCCTCCCAATACCTGGACTGATGAGATTTTAGTTGCTGGTATCTGTCCCCCCCACACTGAAATATCAGAATTGCCAGAATGGTACATGCTGCTTCCATGGTTGGTATCTCTCCGTGCCCATACCAGCACTGCCAGGATTTTACATGACACCCAGGAATTCTTTGTGGTCACCAGTGCATATATCCCAGTGCAGCTGTTGAGAGAAGCATTCCCAGAGCACACAGAAACATAGACAGTGATGGCAGAAAAAGCCCTATGGTCCATCCAGTCTATCAGTGCTACCCTATCTAAACCCATTACATACTGTTCAAAATATCCCCACAACAGCTTAGCAAATGGCTGGGGGGGGGAATACTTCCCCACTGCAGTGCCAGACAATTGCAGATAGAACAACAAACATCTGTGCTTCAAAAATAAATTCATTTGGTAACATTTCAGCCACTTTGTCATTCCTCAAAAAGAATTCACAGGACTTAATCGATCATCTTGTTTGATGGAAGTGTACAGGAATTCTACATCAGTACCAATCCATGGAAAATCCTCCAGCCATGAAAATTGTTGTCTCAGGAAGTTAACGGCCAATGAAAGAATCCATCACGTAGTCCAGGATTAAGAGGAGCAATTTCAGGAACTCTAGATTCCCGTTCTTACATTATCAGAAAAGGATCACGTTCTAACTGACTGGTTACCATTTAGTAAGAGGCTTCATTGTGTTGTGTATTGCCTACTCTCAGGCTGTGCATTTGTCCTTCTGTCCAGGACCACTTTGGAAATGAGCTTGCTCAAGGGTGTTATGCTTGGTTAAATAAAGTTTTGATTGACTGACTGATGTAAACTAGATGACACTATGAGTCTGGGACCGAAAGAGAGAGCACACTTTTCTGTATTGAGTGTAATGAATATGGTGAATATATGCATTCTTTTCAAATCAAAAATGTTAACATGTGAAACTTATAACACTATACATTTTTTTTTCACTATTGTTTCTCCTCGGCAGAGCAGCCCCACACGATCTCTGGCTGCCGGCCCTGCACCCCCGGACCCAGTCGTGCGTGCTGGCTACATGAACCCGCTCCCCCAGTGGGCCGGCCATTATCGCTCCCACACCCACTGGGTATGTGCCCCTCTCAGGTCTCTCCGGGGGTGCAAGGCATGGCCATCAGCTGCGAAGATCACCCTCCACAATTTCCACATTTTCTCCCCAGTGGACAGCCAGACGTGCAATGGCATCGGAGCACATAGTGCTGATGCCTGCTGCACTCTCTTCCCCACTACCCACCCCAGAGAGAGGAGAGCAGTCATCGGATGCTCAATTCTCCCTCTTCCCTGCCAGCCCCCAGTGGCCTGAGTCCATTCCCAACCCAGGTCACCAGCGTGGCGTGGGTGTGGCGCCCAGTGCCTCAAACCTCAGCACCACTGGGATGGCAACACTATATATTTTAACTCTTCTCACGTATAGTGGTATATATACTAATTAAAAAGATTATTGTTGGTGTATTTATTAAGTGTAGTCACAAATCGTCAGGTTTTCTCATATACTATATATAGTAACTTATACTCAAAGAAATGAGATGATTGATGCTGTGTTTATTGATTGTAATTTGAATCAATTTAATAAAAATCTATGAAACAAAAAGAAGTGTTTCCAGCACGGCATGGCATCTCTGAGGTAGGATATCAAAAGTCTAACCTTCCTTTGTAAGAAACAAATTGGAATATTTTTCAAAGTTGTCTGTGAGGATCCTACCTCAGAGACAGTTGGAAGACCAGGAGTATCTGTCAGGTCCTTGTGGACCTTGGACAAAATGTAGACCATGGGAATCATTCCAGAGGTATCAGAGTTAATGTTCCCTAATTAGGTTAAGGACCCTGGCATTACCAAACAACCAGAGTAATTCCCTTTTAAAAATGGGGATGGGTCAGCAAATATCTTTCTGTAATTGCCAAAATTGCCAAGTGACTGTCACTTTAGATTTACAAAAGTGTTTAGTCATTAGGACAATTTTCTCACCCTTCTTTGCATGTTTTACCACTCTGTCAGGGTTATTTTTATGTTCATCAAGTTCCTTTAATTCATTAGGATTCAAATTACTAAAGAAAATGTGGCTACACTTTAAATGTTGCTTAACTACATTGTAGTTACAGTGTAATTACACTGTAACTGCATGCAACTGCAATGTAGTGTCATGCAACATGCATATAACTACAGTGTAATTGCCCATGTTTCCTGTAATTAATGATTTGTTACATTGAAAGACACTTAAAATAGAGTGTAACCAAAACTTTGATTGGTTTTAGAAAAATAAATTGTGTTAACCTCTAGCACAACAACTTTCTTGTAAGAGTTAATCACAGGATTTATACCTGGAGGGCAAAACACAGGCTGTGGTTTGAGAAGTGACTTTCTCATGTCTGTAAGTTCATTACCAGAAACAGTAAATGTGAGGTCATTAAACTATTGCACAGAGTTTCATGCATCAGTGTGAAGTTTCATTTATTAGGGATTCCAGCTTATTTAAATTGTCCAAGACCTTTGATGGTACGGTCTGGTGTGGCAAAGAGCTAGGGATTAAGTAGGGTCTGCGGTGACATTGTAGGCAAGGAAAAATGGTCAGACTAGGTGGGACACGGGTCCTTATCAGCCATCAAATTGTATGTTTCTATCTAAAATGTTATTGATATACAATGTGAACATTGATAACAACTCAAATGTGCTGAGGCTTATTTACGGAGAGGTCCCATTGCAATCAATAAAATTAGTTACAGCACAAAAAGTTTACGTCATGAAAGGAATCCACACAGTGATGCGTTACTATACAGAGTAAGAAACACAGTGATGCGTTACTGTACAGGTAAAACACAGTGGTGCGTTACTATACAGAGTAAGAAACAGTGATGCATTACTATGCAGAGTAAGAAACACAGTGTTTTTCAAAGGTTGCACATCTTGAGAGGAGGACAACACAGAAAGGTAGTTACAGAGTATGGGTGCACAAGTACAGAGACAAAAATACAAGAAATAACCGCAACTGGTCTATTTGCAATTGTAAGCTATCTCATATAGAGGTACATATTGCAGTTAGTACAGTCTAAGATACATGGTGAGTGTTGTGGGTTTAAGGAACTAATTTAGCAGGAGGTAAAGCAGCCAGGGGAGACATTGTCGTTAGTACATATAAAGTCGAGGGGGGGGCCTCAACATAGGCTTTCATACCCTGTATGTATGTTTTTTTGTTTTTTTTTCTTTATCTGTTTTTCTCCCCTGCCGTGCTCTGGTGGCCCCCACTCCTCCAGGCTCTGCAAGTCCTCCTCTGAACCCCACTGGCCTTACTCGAGCTTCCCCCACCCTCACATTGCAGCCAGTCCCTGGGACATCCCGTACGTAATCCTTTTTCTTCCAAGGGGGAAGGCACCAGGTGGGGCAGCCCAGTGCACTCATGACAGGGGCAAGGGATGCTTCTGAGGTGTCAGAGGCTCACTGAAGGCACCGGAGGTGTTGGGGGGACCGAGAGCTGTCATCCAGTGGCCACCGAGTAGTATTTCTGGTTTTCTGGTTTCCCCATTGCAATGCTCGTGTAGTGCCCCTGTCTCCACTGGGGGCCCCTACCGAGCGAGGCCTTCCCCAAGCCTGCCCCAAGGTAGGAGAGCAGTCTGTTAGATGCTCGATCCTATCTTTCCCCTGCCGACCCCCAGTACCCCGAGTCCATTCCCAAACCTAGGTCACCGGCATGGTTTGAGGAAAGGTGCCAGCGCCTCAACCCTCCATCCAACGGGGCTGGGTACACCCTGTATGTTAATGCCATCAAGAGGAGGCTTTGTCATTAATTCTGGTCAAGGGTGGGGGCCATTTTCTATGCAGGACTGACCTCGTAGGAACATACTAGAGAGCAATGTGAGGGAGGACCATACACAGAATCAGCTGGGGGAAGACAGGTGCTTTGAGACAATCACATTTGTGCAGGGTCAATGGCAGGGGAGGGACTTAAAACAGAGTGCTGAGTTAAGGACAGTAGATAAAAGGCTCGTTGACAGGCTGTGGCTATGGAAGGCTCAAGTTCAAGGGCTGGCAAGTAGTAGGAGGAAGTAAGAGTTGAAACTCAGGTTTATAGCAAGTAATCTATTGTACAGAAATGTTCAGAATTATTTTGCAATTTGATGCAAACCACAGACAGACATTACTGAAACTAACAATTTATAAATGAACGAACCCATAATGATTAAGTACAGCAAGGCTGATTTTTTTGACATTATGATGTCATCATTTTCCCATGGGATCCATGCTGATTTTCCATTTGTGCTGTTCTTAAGATGTTAGTGACTCATGCAGATTCTCAGGGTTCATTAAGTTATCTGAAGGCATATTCATGTAATCCTTCTCAAAATGCGTGGCATTGCTTCCAGAGTTCCTGATGCCAACAGGCTGACAATACAGGTATCTGAAAAATCCAATTCACCTATATTGACAATGGAACTAATCTTCCTGTACCCAGGGCCCAGATATTCAAAGGGTTAGCCATGCGCAACAGGTTCTTGTCGCAGAAGTCCAAAACTGCGCCATTGCGATATTCAGAAGGAGGCAGTTGCACCACGAAAACATGCTGATCAACAGCGCAATGAAAATGAAGGAATGTGCAACTGAAGGGGTGGATCCATGCATAAAGAGCGCAATGCGATATTCAAAGACTTGCGCACTGCACAATAGCGGCACAGCTGGAAATTATGCACTAGCGGAAATGAGCCAAAATAAAAAGGCTCAAGGAAGCGGCGCAAGAATGCTACCAGGCTGCCAAGTGGGGAGAGAGAGAGAGAGAGAGAGAGACAGACAGACAGACAGACAGACAGCAAAGGCAGGCAGGGAAAGTGTGGCCTATTGTCTGTAGAGGCCAGCGGGGTGTGCCCGGTGCAGTGGAAGTGGCAGTCAGGACAGTGGAGGTAACACAGCAACACCAGCCAGGGGGGGTCAGAAGCCAGGGAGATGGACAGTGCCAGTTTCCACATGGAAGCTGTAATGAGGGGGGTGAGAATGCATGCTGCAGGGGGACGTGGCCGTGGAAGGACCCATCGGCGGTATGTCCCCAACAGGCGGTATCGTGCCCGCATCAGCTTTGAGCAGTACACAGATGTAGAGATCTTGGGCTGGTACCGCCTGAACAGGGCAATACTGAGATGGCTCTGTGAGCTGTGCAGTGATATGATGCAGGCACCCTCACGGCAGAGTCACGCTCTGTCGGTGGAGACCAAGGTGACAGCCTGCATGTGCCTGCTCGCCACGGGCACCTTCCAGAGGCCGACAGGGGACACCACAGGCATCACACAGTCGGCCACGCCACGCATCCTCACCCACCTCAGCACACTGCTGCCACATGCCGCGGAGTACATCCATTTCCCCAGCACCGCGCAGAGCCGCATAGCAAACATGCAGGAGTTCCACAGGGTAGCACGTATGCCTGGCATGCTAGGGGCCATAGACTGCACCCATGTGGCCATTTGCATGCCACCTGGCCCCGATGGCCAGGCATATCGGAACAGAAAGGGATTCCCTAGTGTCAACTGCCAGGTGGTGTGTGATGCCACTGGGCATAATCAATGTCTGTGCCACACACCCTGGCGGAGCACATGATGCCTTCATATGGTATCAGTCTGCACTGTGCCATCGATTCGAGAGTGGGGACATCCCCACAGGACATCTAGTGGGTGAGTACACATGTATGGAATGCAAACTCTGGGCAAGGGTGGGAATGCCACAGGTGCCATGGTAGTGGCACACAGGGAGATGGCCAATATGGACCTGAACATGACACTGATCTCCACTATCTCCACACAGGTGACTGCGGATACCACTCTGTCCCTGGCTGCTCACACTGCATCGGGCGCCCATGACCCCAGCGCAGCTATGCTATAATGAGGCACATGCGCAACACGCAACATCATAGAGCAGGTGTTTGGGATGCTCAAGGCACGCTTCCGATGCCTAGACACCTCTGGCGGTGCCCTACAGTACAGCCCCCAAAAGGCCTGTGGGATATTCCTGGCCTGTTGCATCCTGCACAACATGGCCAAAGACCATGGGATAGCCATACAGGTCGAACAGGGGGACAGCGATGGGACGCCAGTGGCGCGCGTGATGATGGTGATGAGCAGCCCCCCGTAGGACGGAGGGACCCCCGACTGATCCGGCAGGCCCAGCTGCACCGGGACACCATCACAGAGGAGCACTACTCACAACACAGGTAAGTCAAGGGGACATGTGCAACCAACACTGTCCATGCGTAAACAACAGGCACACAGGGGAACACACCAGGGGTGCATGACGGTCAGGGGAGTGGAACGGTCCAGGCATATAGACACACCATCAGGAAGGGGTGAGCACTCATATGGACACACACACACCAGGCACAGAGCGTACATGGGCAGATGCACAGCACTGCAGAACCGACATTGCAAACACACAGCACCACCACCACCCCCACACCTGCACTGTCCAAGCACGTGTCAGATGCTGGGCACCCTTGCACCTTGGTGTACAGTGCAATGCAGGCATCATCATGCACACGCACCTGTGGACAGCAGTTGGGAGGGTGTGCAGGTGGTCGTGTGTCGGCGTTGAGAGCAGAGCACCCAGCAGTGCACTGCCCACCATGACACACATTGCACACATGGCAGCACCAGACAGGGCCTGCACTGGGAGACAGCTCAGTCATGTAGCACTGTCCCACGGCCACCGCAGATGCGTGGGCAGCCCTGCCATGACCTAACAGCACGGGCAGGCTGAGCAGGGGCCACATGGGGTGGCACTGTTGCACCACCAGGGGTCCCACTGCGTCGAACGCGACCTTGCCCGCACAGGGGTCTGCAGCATGCCGAACAAACCTGCACCAGGGGTGCTCGGGATGCCCACAGCAGAACCCAGCATCAACAGGCCTGGTGTCACACAACACCGGGAACGGGGAGTGGAGAGTGCACTGTGTGGGGTGTGTGGTACAGGGGCACCTGACTGTGTGCCCAATGCATCCACGACAGAGACCACTGCCTGGGTCAGCCTGTCAATGGCGGCGGTCACATCCGTCCGCATACGGACCAGCTCGGCTCGGTCCCGAGCACACTCCCTGCTGTGCCGCCCCACGGACACAGACAGTGCCTCCCGACGACCTTGCAACCCGCCTCTGCAGCTGTACTGATCCCGCAGCAGGTGGGTGTGCGATCCAATGGGTACTGTGCCCCAACGGCATCCTGACCCCCAGGGTGTGGATGGTCCTGATGCACAACACCCCTTGAGGGTGGGCGCTGTTTGCCAGGACCAGGAATGGGTGGATCAAAGGGCGGCAGACATGTGCCACTGCTTGACACTGTACCCCCAGACCTGGTGTGCGACTGCTGCCCCTCCAACCACTGTGCCCCCAGGTCCACCCGTTCCACCACTGTGCTGGCAACAGTGCCAGACACCTGCACAGCCATCAGTGCTGCCCCACCGGTGCTGACAGGCACAGCCTGGGACCGTGCCAGGATGCTGGTACACATGTTTGAACCAGAAAGGCCCAGGGGCACGTGCTGGCCTGCCGTGTGTCTGTCATGGGACACACAACCATCACTGCCCATTGCAGGCCTTCTATCATCAATGGTGCAGGTACGTGCTACTGCCATGGTCACAGCGTGCTGGCATGCTTGCATGCCAGACTGCTGAGACACAGGCTGTGCACCCCACACCCGTATCACTGACACCAGAGTTGGCGGCCCAGCGTGCATGCTGCTGCAGTGCCTGCTGGCTGGTGGTGGAGGTGGATGGACCCTCCTCCATGTCCAGCAGGTCAGCATCACTGTCTGGACCCACCACCACCGTCTCCTGAAGACAAACAGGATCTGTAACAGAAAGAGAGTACATGTGAGTGCATGTGAACAACTGCCCCCCCAAACACCACCACCATGTCATACCGTGCAGTGATGGGCTTCCACCTGTCTGGAATCCTCCACCTGGTACGCCCTCAATGGCGCTCAGCTGCATGGCTGCGACCAGTGTCTCCTCAGTTGGTGTCAGCTCCAACACCACTGGCGGGCCCCCGCCAGTGCCAGCACGTGCAGCCCTGAAGGCTGCCACCTTCTCCTTCAACCTCCTGTGGTCTGTCCCCATCTTTTCTTGCATTCCTGCATGGAGCGCTGGTGGCTTCCGCAGGTTACATGGCCTGAGCTACCCCTCCCATGCAGCCGCACGGGACTGAGGGGTGCCCCTCCGTCCACTCAGTATTGGCTCATCATCCAGGTAGGCCTGGAAGAGGGCCTCCGTCTCTGCTGCTGTAAAGTTGGGCCTCCTCCTACACCCACCGTCCTCACCCTCACCTTGGCTCTGCTCGGTCATGGTGATCTGTATGGGGGGAAGTGGACACCTGTCACTGTGCAGTCTACAGCATTTCCCCATGACCATTGTCCTGAACATCACACAGCACGCAACTCACCTCTCACCTGCAGTAACCGAATCTGGCCAGCGCAGCCCAATGTCGCACATTTATAGCGCAACACATGCAAATTAGGAGTGGAGCAACTTTAATGACATGCAAATCGCGCCACTGCACCCTTGAATGGCTGATCAGATGATTTGCATGTGTCGGCTGAATATCGCGAATCTGCGCTTTGCTCAATACGGAAGAGTTGGCTGAGCCAATGGTGCAGATCTGTGCCTGTGTGGTACACTGCATTGCGCGATGCCCAGATAGCTTACGCATGCGTCTATCGCGCTGCTGATGTGCTGAGCGCGATCAGCAATTCAGGCCATGGCCACCATTGTGCCAGTGGCGCTACAGCAATGGGCACTATATGGCGCTGTGGCACTACTGCACCATACTCCACTGTGGCACTGGTTCGCAGCTGGTCTGTCGCGCAGGATGCCTATACGTCAGATGGCGCTGTGCGTATCCTTGCGTCATTGCCCATGACCTTGTGTATGACCTTTGCCTCCTGGCACTGTTCGCCTGCCATGTGTATGTCCCTATTGCGCTGTCTGGTGACGGCGCTGTAATGGCTCTGTTCGAACAGTGCGATTGGAGCCTATGGTGGTCTATTGCGCAACATCTCCACGTGGGGTTACGGCGCAGCGGAGCGCCATATTGCCTGCTGTAAAGTTGGGACCATGGCTCGCAGAAAAGCAGTTCAGTGGAGCCCAGTTGAAGTGGCCAACTTGGTGGCCCTGGTGGAGCCCCACTATGGGACACTTTATGGTGAGGCGCCCCTCACCATAGCCCGGACCCAGGTGTGGCAGCAAGTGGCCACTGACCTGGTGGGGGTCACTGGACGGTGCTGGTCAGCTGAGCAGTGCCGGCACCGGTACAGTGACCTCCGCCGGAGGGATCCTGATCTGCTGGATCGGCTGCGGTCACATGCCAGGTGGGGCGTGGTGCCTAGGCCAGGTGGGTGTGCCACATATGCACCTGTATTTTCTGTAGGGGTGTGTGTGTGTTTTGGTGGCTGTGCATAGGTGATGGCTCGGCCACGGTTGGCTGTGTCAGTGTGTGCAGCTGTGAGATGACTGGGTATGGCTGTGTGGGCAGGCACTGTCACTGGGGCAGGGGGCAGTCTGCTTTTGAGTCACACTGATGTTTGTCTCAACATATGTCTCCCACAGGCCGGGATGTGAGGATGTGGGGCAACGATGAAGAGGGCCGTGCCAGGGACCCATTGCCAGCAGGGTTGGAGCCCACCAGCAGCAGCAGTGCCAGCAACAGTGCCAGTTGGAGCTGCTTGAGCAGTGTGAGTATCATGACTACATGGATGCTATTGCACGCTGGGGGGGGCCAGTAGCCATGCACAATACAAACATGCAGGAAAGGGGAGGTCATAATTCCACTATACAAGACACTAGTGAGGCTCCACCTGCAGTACAGTGTACATTTCTGGAGACCATACCTACGTAAGGACGTAGAGTGGGCAGAGAAGGTTCAGAGGAGGGCAACAAGGATGGTGCATGGCTTGTATCACAACTCCTAGGGAGACAGGTTGAAGGAACTGAACCTGTACTCCCTGGAGGAGAGGAGGGAGAGAGGGGATATGATTGAGACATACAAGTATCTTACAGGATGGAACAGGGTGCAGGGAAACACTATTTTGAAGTGCAAAAGATGTTCCAGGACTAGAGGGCATGGGATGCAGTTGGAGGGAGGACGATTCAGAGGAAACATGAGCAAGACTTTCTTCACAGAATGGGTGGTGTACAAGTGGGACACCCTGCCAGAGGGAGTGGTGGGGCTGACACACTCACGGGATTTCAGACTGCACGGATAGACATAACGGAATTCTTGAGGTCAGGGTAAGGGCAACAGACTTCTAGGTAAACAAAGTAACTTACAGGCTGAAATGGACAGACTGTGTGGGCCATAGGCCCTTATCTGCCGACACTGGCTATGTATCTATGTCTGTAGGCACGACACAGGTGACATGCATCACTGTCCAGTTTCACAGCACGTCTGTGTATGCATCACTGGTGGTGCATGCATGCACTGTGCACATAGCTGTGTAACTGGCATCGCACCACGTTGCCACGTCACTTGCCAGCCTTGTTTGTGCTGTGATGGACATGGGCAGTGTGTGTGTGCAGTGGTGCGCATAGCTGGTGCCGCCTGTTTGTGATGGCCATGTGCATGTTCACTGTGGGTGGGTGCATGCCATCACAGGTGCGGGACATTGGGCTATGTGGCTTGCAGGTTGGGTGGTGTTCAGGGTTGTGGTCAGTCACAGCCATTGACTGTGTTCCCATTTTCCTAGGCCTCGAGGTTCTCCAGAGGATGGCGAGGGATGTCAGGGCCATCCAACGGCTTGTGGGACATAACAGTGACATCCTGCAATACATTCACTGCCATGGCGTGCGGAGGAGGTGGCAGAGACCTGCAGGACACCAGCAGGAGGACGGGCGGCCAGCTGGCCCATGACATCTCTACCCTTCCCACTTCTCCCATCCCTACCACCCTGCCTTCCCTCTCCAAGTTTGTCATCCCTACCCCTTGACCAACCCTACCTTGTACCCATCCCCCCCCTTGTAAATAGTTGTACTTGTTTTGATAATGTTTGTTGTTGTGGAATACATTTTTATATTTTTATACGAATATTGTGTTGGTCTGTGATTTGCAGCTGCCTATGGGTGCTCAGTTGCAGGGGTGTACATGCCATCTGGGCTGGTATGGTCCTGGGTATGTATGTGTGTGTGTGTGTGTGTGTGCGTGTGTGTGCATGGGGAGGTATCTCCAGCATGGCAGTGACTTTCTGGTTGGTCTTGTTGTCTGCTGCCACCCACTGCTGGGTGCACAGGGTGTGTCTGGCTTGTAGGCTTCTGTGCTGCATGCGTTGACTTGTGCTAGGGGGGGATGCATGGTTTCCTGCAGTGCCAGTCACTGCACATAGGTGGTGTCTTGCGGTCACAGTGCAGGGTGTGCTGTGCGTACGGGGGGCTGATGTGCACTGTGGTTGTCAACCCCCTGTGTGTGGCACTCTCAGCCTACCAGTGGTTGTGCTGGGGTGTCATGGCTCTGCTATGCTTTGTTGGCTTGTCCCCATGGGCAAGTAGATCATCCATCCCACCCCCAGTGATGCTGTGCTTGGGGTGTGCAGGTGTGGTGTGGGTTCTGCAGTGTGTTCCTGTGCCCATGTGTGGCATGGCTGGCGGTGGGCCCCAGCCTGCCTCCCTGGATGTGCAGTTCCATTGCTCTGGGGGCTCTGCTTGCGCTATGGCACCTCTGGAATGCTCAGCTGGGCTGCCCTGGTTGCGCCATGGTGCAGCTTGTTTTGGCTCAACTTCTCCTTCCTGGTTCTTTGCTAATAGGCATGATATGTCTGGAATATTCAGAGTTGGTTGCTTGCGCAATTTGTTCTGCTCCATGTTTGAATATCGCACCTGTTGCGCAGATGCGCAACTGGTTTGTGCTTGCTCCTGCTGTTGCGCTCATTTTGAGCACAGTTTGAATATCTGGGCCCAGGGATTTATTTAACTCCAAAAATTGATTAGCGTTTTGCTCATAAAAGTGCTAAAACATTGTGAAAATGCATAGTACTTGCCTCACTGTGTTTAACAAACATAATACTTCTAGAAAACCTATATAAATACTTTCTGTACAGTTAGCATTGTCCCACTAAAAAAACTGCTAATCAATTATTTAAAACCCTGTACTCTGTCTTCCCATGGTGACTATCTCTCTCTCTCTTTTTTTTTTAAAGGATGTAGTCTTTCAATTCTAGTTTTATGAAAAAAACTGATGTAAACCACGCAAACTCTGGCTACAATGTTCAGGGCCAGGCACAAGTGCAGTGCTGCCATCTGCACTCTGCTCGTGCTTCCCTGTCTGTAGTGATATTCAGGCAGATAGCCGCTCCATCCAACTGAAAATCAGGCAGATAGCCGCTCCATCCAACTGAATATCGGGCAGATAGCCGCTCCATCCAACTGAATATCAGGCAGATAGCCGCTCCATCCAACTGAATATCGGGCCATGTCAGCACAGTGCTAAGAGAATCTGTGCGATGTCAGTAGGACCTGGGCTGCTTATAGCCCACTGGAGATAGCACTACCCCAAAATGGGACAGCGCCAGGTCTCCTGTGGGCTGTATTCAGCCCAGGCACGCACATGAGTCCATAGGGCGTGCAAGGCATTAAGGGGCCATCTGTATGCTCTATCGTCTTATTTGTGTGGGGCATAATGGCCCCGTAGCCGCCCTTCTCTGGTGGCATAGAGGTTCCCTCCACCCCTGTTCACCCAATGTCATGTAAAATGTCTGATCCCTGGTGGTCAAGCAGTTCTCCTCACCCCTGATTGCACAGTTTCATGTAAAATATCTGATTCCTGGTGTTCTAGCAGTTCCCTCCACCCCAGTCACCCAGTTTCATGTATAATGTCTGATCCATGGTGAGCTAGCAGGCTCCCCCATTCTGATCACCCAGTTCTAATGTGTATATTAGTTCCTGGTGGTCCAGCTGTTCCCCCCCACCCCAATCATCTGGTGGATGTATGTATAATATGCCCTGGGGGTTTAGTGGTTACCCCCACCTCTCCAACTGTACACAGCCCCCCTACCTGCTGGGGCCCACCCTGCATTCCCCTTCACCCTGAGTGTTAGTCTCTGTGAAATCGGCGGCAGTATCAGCCCTCCTCTCATCTCCTTGGCCGGCTGCCGCCTCACAGTCATGGACTGTAATCACACAGAAACATAGAGTTTGATGTCACATAACGACCGTTTGGCCCACCTAGTCTGCCCATTTCCCTACCTAATGGATAAGCTGCAGATCCTAGTTAACCAACGGCCTACTTCCTCCTACCCCCCACCAAAATTGCCTTATGTCTGTCCCATGCATTCTTGAATTGCCCCACTGTTTTTGACTCTACGACCTCCTCAGGAAACCTGTTCCATGCATCTACAACCCTCTCCATGAAGAAATACTTCCTTACGTTACCTCTGAGCCATCCCCCCCTCTATCTTTAAATTGTGCTCCCTTGTTCTTGCGCATCTCTTTTTCTGAAAGATGCTGCCCTCTTGAACTTTGTTGATTCCCTTGAGGTACTTGAAAGTTTCTATCATGTCCCCCCTCTCCCTCCTTTCCTCGAGACTATACATCTTAAGTTCCTTTATTCTTTCATATGTCTTCTGGTGCAGACCCTGCACCATTTTAGTTGCTCTCCTCTGGACAGCCTCCACCCTGTCTATGCCTTTGTGGAGATGGGGTCTCCAGAACTGCATGCAGTAGTCCAGATGTGGTCTTACCAACTGTCTGTACAGAGGGACCACAACTTGCCCAGTTTCATGTAAAATGTCTGATCACACTCCATGACTGTCAGATGGTGGCCGGCCAAGCAGGTGAGAGGAAGGCTGTGACAAATGCTGATTTCGTGTGGGCCAGCACTTGGGGTGGGGGGTGCGGGTTTCCCCCACAGGTAGGCAGTTAGTGGGGCATGTACGGTCGGGGGGGTAGGGGAGCCACTAGACCACCAGGATATATTATACATATGTGATTGGAGTGGGGGGTGGGGAACTGCTAGATTACCAGAAATCAGACATTAAAGGAAACTGTGTGATTCTGGGAAACTGCTAATCCTTCTGGGATCAGACATTTTACATGAAACCGGGCAATCAGGGGTGGGGCAGCTTGACACAGGGAAGGTGGTAAAGCTACAAACAGTGGAAGCGTTCAAGAATGCCTGGGTTAGGCACAAAGGAATCTTAGCAGGGCTGGGGTGAGGGTCAGTAAAAGTCACTTGGGGGTAGAGTAGGTGGGCCAAGGGTTCTCTTCTGCTAACAAATTCTATGTATTTATATATCTAGGGACAGCTGTGCACAGCTGTCATGGTGGGGTGGTGGAGACATGGGCTTAGTGCAAGATTAAGATGTGTTTTTTGACAGAGGAAAACAGCACCACTCTGGAGGCTTTTTTAACACCTCCATAAACCTTTGACTATGTTCACAGGACTATGACTATGCTGCTGTGTTGATATGCATGAGCCTGATATGATATGTGCTGATATGCATGGGCCTGATATGATATGTGCTGACATGCTTGAGCCTGATATATGTGCTGACATGAAGGAGCCTGATATGATATGTGCCGACATGAATGAGCCTGATATGATATGTGCTGATATGCATGGGCCTGATATGATATGTGCTGATATGCATGGGCCTGATATATGTGCCAACATGCTTGAGTCTGATATGATATGTGCTGACAGGAATGAGCCTGATATATGTGCTGATATGCATGGGCCTGATATGATATGTGCCGATATGCATGGGCCTGATATGATATGTGCTGACATGCATGAGCCTGATATGATATGTGCCAATAGGCATGGGCCTAATATGATGCGTGCTGACATGCATGAGCCTGATATGATATGTGCCGATATGCATGGGCCTGATATGATGTATGCTGATATGCCTGAAGACACCCTCATTTGCACAGGTGCAATAGAAATATAGCTCCTCGGCTCTGCTGGGTTTGGAAGTGCTCATGAAGCCTCTGAATATGGCCTTGCTTGGAGTGCTAGCAACAGCAGGTTAGCTCCAGTTCTAACCATGTTCATGCTGGTGCTAACCTTGAAAATGGGCCCTTCTGAATTTGTCTGGAGCTCTTGTAATAACTGATAGTTGCTTGCACAGCAGGCTCTTTTGTGATAGGGTTAGTTGGGGGTAGGGTGGCAATGAATTATTTATTTACTGTTGGTCTGACTGACCTATGCAGTCTCATTGCTTCTCTCCATCCTCTTCCTCTTCTTTTGTATTTTGCTGTTTTTTTTTTTTTTTTTGTTCCCTCCTGTGCCTTGGTCTAAAAAAGAAATCGACTAAACTGTCTAAATACTCTGCAGATCTTCAGCTGTACTGTTGTAGAATTAGAGCTGGTGAGAGGGGCTTACCAGGTCCAATTTTGAGGTTTGTGGCTTTCCCTCTGGAATTAGATCTGTCCCTACTAAGTCAACTTTCTCCTGCTCCAATGAAACACCATGCCCTCCTGGTAATCTTTGTTGTCCCTCTCTGCTTTGCTTTGGTTCCTCTGTACTAGTTCAGCTTTGTGCTTTCTTAGTTTATTGTTTAATTCCTCGAGTTATTTGCAGCTAGAGTGATTCAAATACTTGCCTAATTCCTTTTTGTGTTGCTTGTGTGCATGTACAAGAAATACATTGCATCAGCTTCCTTCAAAAGCGGGTTAGGGAGGCGTGGCAGTGTTGTGCCGAATGGCAGCAGTCCGTTCTGGGGCTGATCTCTGCTGCGTCGAATAGAGGAGCATGCTGTCGATGATGGCAGTTAATGAGCATACCACTATGCTCAAAGAGACAGGTCGCTGCAATCAGGGAGTGCCCCGTCACTACGCAATCAGCTGTTTTGGCTGCGAGGCATCCCTGACTGCAGCAGCCAATTCATAGGAAGAGATCAGGTACTTCAGCCGTTAGGCCATTATCGTCCTGCACCATTGATAGCCTCGCATCATAAAGGTAATTACTTTTATATTTATCCAGAGCTGTCTTAAACTGGTTCATGGTTTCACTAGAGACCACCCGACTGGGCAAAGCATTCCACTGATCCACTGTACGTTGCAAAAACCAAGCCCTCTCTGATTTTGTCATATTCTTCCTATGAGCTGGTACTGGTGACCCCGGTTTGTAATTAAGCAAGATCTTGCTTTTAATCCCAGACATTCCCACATATCAGGAGTTCTACATGCCCTGTAAATCAGGCACATAACCCCGCAATATCTCCTGTATTGCAAGGAGTACAGACCAAGCTCTCTTAACCCATCCCCATAGGAGAGTTCTCCCAGGGCCCTCATGCTCCTCGGTGCCCGTCGCTGAACCCCCTCCAGCCTCCTCATGTCCCGCTTTAGTCTAGGTCTCCATACACAACCAGCGTACTCCAGATGGGATCTAACAAGGGACCGATAAAGCGGAATAATCACATCCCTTTTCCAGCTCTTTATAGTTCTCAGTATAGAGACCAAGATGCCAGAGGCTTTTTTGGTAGTAATGTTACAGTGGTGCGTGAACTCCAGATCTTTATTTAGCCATACTCCCAGGTCCTTTTCTACATCTGTTTCCAATAAATGGGCTCCATCCATAGTACACTTTAATTTAGGGTTATTCCTTCCCAAATGCATGATCTTGCACTTTGCTAAATTAAATGATAATTTGTTTCCCCATGGCTGTTTTATATATTTGATGGATATTTTTCTGTAATTGCTCAGCATCTAATTCATTCGTAATGACTGCTCCAAGTTTCATATCATCAGCAAATTAACAAGCCATGCATTGGCATCACAATTTATAGATGAGACCAATACATCAAACAGGACTGGGCCCAGTACAGATCCCTGGGGGACTCCACTAGGTACTATAGTCCAATCAATCAATCAGTCAGTCAAACTTTATTTCACCAGGCAGTTACATCATTGAGTGAGCTCGTTGCAAGATGGTCCTGGGCACACAGAACAATTTTCATTAACAATTTACAACGACATGTCAAGGCATATCATACAGGAAAACAGTATAATTATAATAACATTACAGGATAAGATGATATCAGGAATAAATCTTGGTAGCAAAGGCTGTATACATACACAGATACTTCATCACAGAATGTTTGGGGACAGTAAAAGAGCGAGGCGTGAGAGGATGGCAGCAGCACATAGGATACAGTGGGAAGGGGGATAGAAAACACATAAGGGGAAGGAGGGGTAACCCTGCTATGTTAGAGTACCCCAGGGGACTCTGTCCAATCAGACATCTCTCCCTTTATACAGATGCACTGCTTCCTATCAGTTAACCAGGCAGCAATCCACCCAACAGCATGAAAATCCACTACCATTCCCCCAAGGTATACAACAATTCACCATGTGATACAGTATCGAATGCTTTTTTGAAGTCAATGTGTAAAACATCCACTGATAGATTACTGTCCAAAGCTGTGCTCACTGTTTCAAAAAAAGATAATAAATTGGTCACACATGACCTGCCTCTGGTGAATCCATGCTGTCTTATATCCACATATCCCATTTTCCTTAAGTAGCTATCGATATAATCCTAATAATAGACTCCAATATTTTACTTATTATGCTAGTCAGACTGATGGGTCGATGGTGCGAACAGTCTGACTTATTCCCTTTTGTGGATTGGAATCACATTTGCCATCCTCCAGTCCTCCGCACCTCTCCTCGGTCTATTCAAGACTGGAAATGGCCTGGATTGGGTCACTAATGACTGAGGCAAGTTCTTTAAGTAGTCTAGAGAGTAATTCATCTGGACCAGGGGCTGTATTGGCATTCAAGTTCATCAGTTTGTCCTTCATTGTACTGACTGAGATTTTTACAAGGCTATCTGATTTTTTTTAAAGATATGTGATCTGGAGTGGTCCCAGCTGAATAAACAACATCAAAGTATCTATTAAATTCCACAGCCATTTCCTTATGGTTAGTTACATTATTTCCTCCCACCAATAGGGGTCTTACTTTATTATTGTTTTGTTTTAAAGATGCAGTATAACCATAAAAAGCCTTCGGTTATCTGTTACTTTAGTTACTAAACTAATTTCAAAGTTTTTCTTAGCTTAAGCTATTTCTTTAACTTCTCTTAGTTTCATTTTATATTTAAGTTTGTACACCCTAGTACAATCCCTTTTGAACTGTCTGTAGGCTCTGTTTTTCTTTCTAATTAATCTATGAATTTTGTTATTATACCAAGCTGGAATCTTCCCTTTTAGATTATGTTTAACCTTTGTAGGAATTTGATTTCTATCAAATACTGCAAATATAATTTAAATTCCTCCACATTTGAGCAGCTCCAAGACCCTTAAACTTGATCTTCCAGTCCCAATTTCCAACCAACTGTGAAAAATGCGTCATTATGCACTTGGGGTTAAAAAATCGTTACATTAAATACTACCTAAATGGTTTGGAGATTAGATCAGTATCTTCAGAGAGATATCTGGGCATTCTAATAACTAACCAATTATCATCAGCTGAACATTGCAGACATATTACTTTAAGAGCAAACCAAATTATATCTGCTATCAAAAAGTCATTTTTCTGCAAACAGGAAGCTTGTTTAATTCTTATCTACAATTCATTTATTAGGCCACACTTGGATTTTGGCTCTGCCTTTTGGGCACCTTATCTTAAAAGGGATAAAAATCCTTCTTGACAGTGTCCAAAGAAAAGTTACTAAACTACAGAATATCAGTTATAAGGATAGGTGTATTGCTCTTAACCTTTACCATCTGGATACATGGAGAAATAGAGGAGATTTATTATTATTATTTAATATCCTAAAGGATAACATTTTGAAAACAGACTGTGGATTTAAATTTGAAATAAAATAGGTGTTCTTAGATGTAATAATAGACAACTATTTGTGCCTTTATGGCACATAAGGATAACAGGAAACACTATTTCACAATCAGAGCTGCAAACCTGTGGAATAAGTTACCACAACGTATAGTTGATGCTTCTAATGTAGAAGTGTTTAAAGTTATCTGGATAAATACCTTTTGGGTAATTAGATGTTTTACTCCATAGGGTGTGGAGAGGTAGTCTTGGTGGGTCTTTGGACCTTCTTCTACCTAATAAAACTGAGTTAACTGCCTTAATTTGTCATAATTTACGTTGCAATTTTTAATTGCAGTAGTCCCTGGCTGGATAGTACCCCTTGTTACAATTTTTAACTCAACCATATTATGGGTAACTCCCAGATAAAGGTTATCTGACTCTACAGATGTAGATTTGGTCCTTCATGTTACTCATGCCAAGATGTAAAGTATTAGTACTCCTGTACCTTCCTGCACATAATTATACAATGCCAGAGACTCAGCTGTCTCCAGAAACGAGACTTCACAGGGAGAAGAAGGGGACCAGGAATTCCAATTTATACCATTAAAATTAAAGTCACCAGGTAATACCATATTTTTTACACATTAAGTTCACTAATGCACTGGATTAATTCAAGGGATTTTTCACTTTTCCATGAAGGAGGTCTATAATAGACATCTACCAATATTCGTGTAACCCCCTTGTTACCCGGGGTTACTAGAATCCCAGTAAGACCTAGTGGTAGGCAGGGAAGGCAGCTTGTGAAACTCCAGTTAAATGGGTTTCACACTGTCTCACTCTGTTCTCAGTCTCAGCTGAGACTGAGGGATGACATCACCAATAGAACTTTCGCAGCTGCATGAGCCACATTGGAATCTGCAGCAAAGGGAGTTAGATAGAACGCTGGGAATTTTAAAGTCAGTCTACAGTTTTGTCTTCAGTGAGTGAGTGAGAAGTAGGGAGCTTGCTGTTAAAGCAGCTCAGTAAAGGCTCTAGGAGCCTCAGCCCTGACAGAAGGCTACTTTTCAGTAATAGGGTGTGTGTCTCCACCTTAAAGAGAGACACAAGAAGATAACTGAAGTGATGGAGACCGCTGTTTTCAGGTTTCAGTGCCCCCTCCGGGGAGATGAGAAGGATTCCCTGCAGATTCCTGGGGCAACCCCCTAGTTCTGCGTGTGGAGGAAAAGCTGCCTGTTCGTTCCAGTATTTATTTGAGAGAAGAGAAGATTTGTAAGTCTGTTAAGCCATTGACTGTGTGCATAGTAATGAATTTAGCCTCAGTTTGAAGTCTGAAGCCAGAGAGAGACTGTGGGTTGTAGCCAAAGTGCAGCACTAGTAATACAGGCAATCCTGTGCTAAAAACCTGAAGCTTTAAGGGACTGGCAATCAGGGGGAGGAAATGGACAGGGAAATGATAGAAAGTATACTTAGAATGGCAGAAAAAGGGAGATATTGCTGATGGGTGATCTGAATATGCTAGATGTTAACTGGAGTGCAGTTGCAGCTGCCACTAAGAGTGCAGTTATTCTAGATGTCCTACAGGGGCATGCCTTAGACACCTAGTACTGGAGCCCACTCGAAGGAGCAATATTAGACTTGATTCTCTCAAATGGAGATGGAGAGGATTACAGATGTAGAAATGGGTAGCCATCTGGGAACTAGCGACCATCGAACAGTATGGTTCACAATAAACACAGCAATAGAGTCAAGCCATACAAAGACAAAAGTACTGGACTTTAGGATGGCTGACTTTGCCAAAATGGGTGAGTGCCTAAGGAATGCACTAGCAAATGGGCAGGAAGGAGGGGCGGAAGAACAATGGGGAATAATAAAAACTGCCATCACAGAGGTAACGAGCCTTTGTGTGAAGCAAATAAACAAAACAAGACGATGTAAGAAACCACTATGGTTCTCAAAGGAAGTGGCAGTGAAGGTTCAAGAGAAAAAGAAAGCATTCAGGAAGTACAAGGAATCGCAGAAGGAGCAGGACAGAGAACTGTATCAGTTAAAGCAAAAGGAGGCTGGGAAGGCAGTCAGAACAGCAAAGGCCCAAACCGAGGAAAAGATAGCCAACTCAGTTAAGAAGGGGGATAAAACCTTTTATAGGTACATCAGGGAGCAAAGGAAGACCAAGGGAGGGGATAGTGAGGCTTAATAAAGGGGAGGAAGGGTGGGCAGAGGGAGACTGTGAAAAGGCAGAGATACTAAACAAATATTTTTGCTCAGTATTTACAAAGGAAGAGGGGGAGGTACATAAAACAAACAGTAGTAACACGCTGGATACAGAAGTTGATACCGGCCCATTTACAGAAGAACGGGTTCTGAAAGAACTCTTAAAACTGAAGGTGGACAAAGCAATGGGGCCTGATGGGATTCATCCCAGAATTCTAAAAACTAAGGGTAGAACTAGTGACACCACTGACTACGATTTTTAACAAATCATGGGAGGATGGGGTGGTACCCGAGGACTGGAGGAGGGCAGATGTGATTCCCCTTCACAAAAGTGGGAGCAAGGCAGAAGCAGGAAACTATAGACCTGTTAGTTTAACCTCAGTGAAAGGGAAAATAATGGAATCACTTCTAAAGGAAAGAATTGTCGAGTATCTAGAGGCCAGAGGGGCACAGGACCCTAGGCAGCATGGATTCACAGCGGGAAGGTCATGCCAGACGAATCTGATAGATTTCTTTGACTGGGTGACCAAAGTAGTAGATCAGGAAGGGGCTGTGGACATGGCCTACCTAGACTTTAGCAAGGCATTTGACACAGTCCCACACAAAAGATTAATATATAAGTTAGCCAGCCTGGGAGTGGGTCCCAAGATGACAGCCTGGTAAAGAATTGGCTGGAGAATAGGACACAGAGTAATAGTAAATGGAGTCCACTCAGAAGAAAGGAGGGTTACTAGTGGGGTCCGCAGGGTTCAGTATTAGGACCAGTCCTCTTCAATGTCTTTATAAGACATTGCAGAAGGACTGGAAGGAAATATGTCTCTTTGCAGATGACACTAAGATCTGCAACAGAGTTGATGCACAGGGTGGGTGGAAAGGATGAGAAGGACTTGGCAAGGTTAGAGGAATGGTCAATTGTATGGCAGCTTAGATTCAATGCTAAGAGTGCAAGGTAATGCACCTGGGAAACAGAAACCCAGGGAAGAGTACACAATGGGGTGAGATACTAACAACAACAAAATGGAGAGGGACCTGGGGTAGTCATATCAGATGACCTAAAGATGGGCAAGCAATGTGAGAGGGCAGCAAGGAGGGCTGGGGGATACTGGGATGCATAGGAGAGGCATCACCAGAAAACATGAAGTTATCCTCTGTACAGACAGCTGGTGAGACCCCATCTGGAGTACTGTGTGCAGTTCTGGAGACCCAATCTCCCAAAGACATAGACAGGATGGAAGCTGTCCAGAGGAGGGCAACTAAAATGGTGCAGGGTCTGCACGGAAGACATATGAAGAGAGACTTAAGGAGCTTAATATGTATAGCCTCGAGGAAAGGAGGGAGAGGGGGGACATGATAGAAACTTTCAAGTACCTCAAGGGAATCAACAAAGTCCAAGAGGGTAGCATCTTTCAAAAAAAGAGGTGTGCAAGAACAAGAGGGCACAATTTGAAGATGGGGGGCGCTCAGAGGTAATTTAAGGAAGTATTTTTTCACAGAGAGGGTTGTGGATGCATGGAACGGCCTTCCGGAGGAGGTTGTGGAGTCAAAATCAGTGGTGGAATTCAAGCATGCATGGGATAGTCATAAGGCAGTTCTGGGGGTGGGGTAGGAAGAAGTAGGCTGCTGGTTAACTAGGATCTGCAGCTTATCCAGTAGGTAGGGAAATGGGCAGACTGGGTGGGCCAAGCGGTCCTTATCTGCTGTCAAATTCTATGTTTCTATGTTTCTATAAATAAATGTTTCCAGCATGTAAAAAGTCCGTGGAAAATCCTGTAAATGTGTTTAAAGCAAGAACAAAGAAAGCTGTGCAGTTTGAGCAAAAGTTATCAGTAGTTTGTGTAAGTTGGATGCGCAGTGGCTTGACCCAGATTCTAAATGTTAATGCACAGGAGTGCTGCCGCCGCCATTACAGGGTGGGGTAGTAAAGTAAACACAGCAGCAGAGGAGCCATTTTACAACTCAAGTGTGTGTTCAATAAAGTGGGATTTCAGTTACAGTGAACTTTTGTTTGTTTTTCTGCAGTTATGGCCTCAGGACCAGTTTGTTACCTGGATCATGCCCGGGTTGCAGTAACAGCAGCAGTGAATAGGCTGAGGGATATTGAAAAGTGGTGCTATGGAGGGCAACTGCCTCCTCATGTGGCGATTTCTGGTTTTCCAGTGCATGTGTGTCAAATATGCTTGAGAGCAGGAAGGGACGTCTTCATGATTCCTCACTGTGCTGGATGCCTAGAAAAATATGGCTTGTATAAAGCACCTCAAATTCGTTTGGTTCTCACATGGACAAAACTTCAGGAATCTGCAGTTGGCAGCACACAGCGCCAGGTGGGGCCTGTGGAGGAAGGCCTCGGGGAGTGTGGCACAAAGCTAGAGGGGCAGAGTTAGAGACAGAACCAGAAGTTGAAGTTCGGATGCTGGATCCCAGAAGGAAAGTTCGGATAAAGCATCAGTAGACCCTGGAGGGGGTCCTAGCCCAAGTCTCTTAGATTAAGATGAGATGCAGGAGGCCTTGAGTGGAAGGTGTCGACCTCTGTGCCTAGTGATGAGTGGATAGTCTCAGGAGTGAGAATGACTGCTCACTCCTGGGCTCAGATCCTCAGTGAAGAGGAAGATGAGGGGAACCTATGTGGCCTTATGAAAAAGGAACGGCACACAGCCTCAAGATCTCACTCGGAGGAATTATGGAAGAGAGTGGCGATGCCACTACCCTAGCTTTGCAGGAGGAAGAAGTCAGGGATCCATTTCTAATTTCTTTAAGGATGTGAAGCTGGCAGAACCAGGACTGGCCACCCCAAGCCAAGCCAGCGGTCTCAGATTGACCAAAGCAAAAGAGGAGAGACTGGTTCTTAGGAAGGCAAATGAGATCTCTGGTATGACCTTTCCTACCTTTCCTCGGAAAGTCTGGGAGAGATTGAGAACTGCAGGAAATCCTGGATCTGGGATGAAGCAATGAAAAGTGTGCATCCTGGGGCCAACAAGCATGTAAAGAATAAACTGTTCCATGAAAAGTATAACCCAGTGGAAGAAAGGCAGGACACTGTTTATAGACAGAGTGAGAATAGTGGATGGAGAGGGACGTGAAATCTCCCACTGTGTGAATTATGTGCACCCAGACGGGGTAATAATTTAAGCTCCTGACCCCCGGTACTATTGGCCTCAGTGCAAGGACCTCTCAGCAAATGTGCCCGTGCCTACAAAATGGAGAGCCAAGTAGTGGTAGTCAATACTGCCACACCAGACTGTGAAGTGTCTTTATTGATCCGCCAATATGGACATCCAGGACTCAGGTGCCCCACATTCATCAGTCTACAGTGTACTGACCTTTCCAGAAACCATCGACTGGCCCACCAGATGACTTCAGATCCAGAGAGGGCACCAGCCCAGCTGTATCCTGTTCATCGCCTGGTAATCAGATGATGTTGGACCAGCTGTTTTCTTTTTTGTTCCTGTTCTAAGGTTCTGTCTCCAGAGATGACAACATCCCAGCTATTCCCAGATGTTCCCTCCTGTGGTTCCTGGAAGATGTCCGCCCAGCTGTATCGGAAGAAATGCTGCCAGGGAGAGTCTTCGTCAGAGGTGCAGGTTGGTCCCAAAAGTTCCATTCTACAGGTGGCTGGTAAGTCCGAACTTTTTATCTTTGTGACATTGCAATACACACCCTACACTAACAGACTTCAAAATGTGTGAATTGTCCAAAGACTCTCCCTTTGGGACTTTGGCCTGTTTAGAACTGTGCTTCACCAGGCACCGGCCCAGGAGAGACTCTTTATTGGACTAGCCTTCGGGCATTGTGGTCACTAGTTGGGACTTTAAGGGCACTCCATCCCTCCAAATGTGTATTGTAAAAAATGTCGTTGTTTTCTAATGTAAATACTGTTTTTCTACCTTTTTTCTAAAAAATCTTTTTGGGATTTTTCAGTGTTTTTATGGTAGGGGTTTAGGTAGACTGTGTATGCAGATTAGGAGTGTGTGTGTTGTCTTCCTTTTTTCTTACAGGTGTTCCTGGGAAGACAGAAGAGAAGACAAGAAGAGGAGGAGAGGCTCATCAGAGTTCCTCATCAGTGCTTTAGTGTGTAGAAATTTAAAGTACTGTGGTGTTATGGTTGTTATTACTGTATTAACCCTTTCCTTCCACAGGTGTGGTTGTGGGGGTAGGGAGGAGGCAGTAATGTGGTATTTTAATGGTGTGTGGTTGCAGGTTGCCCAAGGTCGGGGAGGTCCCCGGGTTGTTTTTGTTTTGGGGGTATTAGGTTAGAAGCAGATAGGTTTTCCCTAGAGGGTTGGGGGGATAGACAGGCTGTGGCCCTGAGTGGCCATTGGGACCGCAGTGCTGATCTATCAGGGCTATGCTCTGGGTAGTTCTACCAGAGCCACTGGGTGTCCATAGTAAGTGGATAGTGCAGAGGCTGATATATCAGCTAAGGCCTCTAGGCCCTTAGTGTTGCCTGCCTGTGCTTGCACATGGTAGGAGGGGGCCTGATCACCCCCCTCCGCAGGTAGCACAAGGGTGGAATGGCCTAAGGCCAGGTAAATAATGACTGTGGACAGTCATTTTCCTGGTCAAGGGCGAGTGTAACCCCCTTGTTACCCGGGGTTACTAGAATCCCAGTAAGACCTAGTGGTAGGCAGGGAAGGCAGCTTGTGAAACTCCAGTTAAATGGGTTTCACACTGTCTCACTCTGTTCTCAGTCTCAGCTGAGACTGAGGGATGACATCACCAATAGAACTATCGCAGCTGCATGAGCCACATTGGAATCTGCAGCAAAGGGAGTTAGATAGAACGTTGGGAATTTTAAAGTCAGTCTGCAGTTTTGTCTTCAGTAAGTGAGTGAGAAGTAGGGAGCTTGCTGTTAAAGCAGCTTAGTGAAGGCTCTAGGAGCCTCAGCCCTGACAGAGGGCTACTTTTCAATAATAAGGTGTGTGTCTCCACCTCAAAGAGAGACACAAGAAGATAACTGAAGTGGTGGAGACCGCTGTTTTCAGGTCTCAGTGCCCCCTCCATCCGGGGGAGGGGGGATGAGAAGGATTCCCTGCAGATTCCTGGGGCAACCTCCTAGTTCTGCATGGTGGAGGAAAAGCTGCCTGTCTGCTCCAGTATTAATTTGGGAGAAGAGAAGATTTGTGAGTCACCTGTGGGGCACCTGCAACGTAGGGTGAGTGTCTGCTCTGGCTAAAGGGCATATGTTTTTTCACCCTGGGACTTGTGTGACAATGCAGGGATTGAACTACTAAATATTGGGAAGCCTAGAGAAATGGGCCAAGCAAGTAAAAGTAGTTTCAAGTTTCAGAGTTTGTTGGGATGCAAATAATATGTAGAGGTGATGTGTCAGACATCTACCCTTAATCTACATTTAAAAGTTCAGTAAAGGAATTGTTCAGTTTTCCAGAGAAATGGCCGGGTACGGGCTGTGGGAGCTGGAGGTGGGTGGCCCCCCATCTTTAGTGACCAGGTCCACCTATACGGATTTTTTCTGTGGATTTCTACTTTATTTCAGGCACTTGGCCAGTGATGGGGGAAGTACCCAGACATGGGGTTATAAGGAAAATTCTAAGAGTCGCAGACTCTAGTGTGGTGTGGGGAGCCATGACAGGATAATTGGTTCATTCTTCCAATGGACCGTGAATGGGATAATTGGTTCATTCCTCAAATGGACCGTGAACAGGATAATTGGTTCATTCGTCCAATGGACCACGGATCAAGTGGCTGGCGGGGGAGCTGGGCCAATGGGGAAACCTAAGTGTACAAGTCGGGCTGTATACCCAAAGCTGCAAGTCTGGGCTGTGCCTAGGGGTTTAGAGCCTGAGGGCTGGAAATAGTGATAAAGTGTTCTGTTTTCTAATCTGCATTACCAGGAAATGTAGCCCCATGGGGGTCCGTCTATGCTTTGTTTGTTCAGCTAGGATGAGAATAAAAACCACACTGAAGAATCCCATTCCTGGTTCTGGACATTACAGTTATTGCTTCCTGTGTTCAGATTTACTTGGGTGCCCCTGTGCAGAGTAGCCAAACCTAGGTCCCCCTGTGCCGAGTAATCTCATCCTCCCCAAACCCAGGGCCCCACCAGGTATTGCTGTCAGCTTCAACAGCATGCCACCTGTCATTTTGGCAAAAGGGCAGGGGTGAGGGGTTACATTCACTTCCCCCAGGGTGGTACAATCTGTATTAGCAGATATTTAAATTCAGTGTCCCTTATAGTTTTTAATTCATATGCAGCAATATCATTTTGTACCTATAATGCTACACCCCTTCCCCTCTACCCTCTCGGTCGCATCTAAATCACTGGTAACCATCTATAGTTCCCCCAATCTTCCTTTTTCCACCATGTTTCTGTACTGTACACAGCTTAACATTTTCCTTTTTTAATATTACCTCAGATCCTCTTTTGTTGGCTAAGCTCCAAGCATTTAGTAACAGCATAGTCCAGTGATCAGATTTCTCTCATCCATGTGACTCATCATTTACTATTTTTGGTAAGGAATCTCCTCCCTCCTTCCCCCTCTCATAAGTTTAAAATATTGTGTATTTTACCATTAAATCTGTCCATCATACCCGGAGCCCATATTTGTTAAGATGAAGCCCTTCGAGAATATAGATTGTGGACATTTGACAACCTGTGCCAGTGCTCCAATAATTGCAGGTTATCTCTCTGAGTCCACCTTTTTAACCAACCATTAAATCTAATTACATCTCTAGTTCTCTGCTTGCCTGCCCTTGGGACTGGAAGAATCTCAGAAATAACCAAAGATACATTTTTATTCTGCAGAGCCCTACCCACTGCTTCAAAATCTCTTTGGATGTCAGCAAATTTCTTCCTCTGAATATCATTATTACCTACTGTATATGCAAGAAGACCACAGGATCCAGTGTATTCTCTAGAAATCCATCTAGACGTTGTTTTACAACTGGTAAACAGGACGGAGTAACGTACTCTTTCCTATTATTGCACATCATCCTATTGGCTGTTTTTAGCACAGAGTCGCTTATAATCACTATATCCCTTTGCTTTATCTCGGGTTTATCCAGTGACTTAGTAAAGGCCTATTTCCTAACATATCTTGTCTTGAATTAACAAGATATTCCCTCCTCTCCTGATTGGTGGATACCCCTAATTCATCTCCTGCACCAATATCTGAACTAGGTGCTTCCTGCCTCACTAGTGAGGTATTGGCATAGACCTCTTTTTCACCCTCTTGGAGGGGAGTACTTCCTTCATCCTGTAACCCATCAAATCTATTAGTCAGCCTAACATCGGTGGTGGGCAAGGTGATGAAGGGCATTATCAAGGAGAGGCTGGGGGGGACCTGGAAAAGCTGGGGTGCCTGGATGATAGACAGCATGGATTCGTCCCTGGGAAATCATGTCAGACAAACCTTGTGGAGTTCTATGACTGGGTGATGAGTGCCTTGGACCTGGGTAGACTGGTGGATGTCCCTATTTTGACTTCAGCAAGGTGTTTGACCCTGTTCCCCAAGGTACTGAAGGAGTTGGTAGAGGTCCTTGCAGGACCTTTGGCAGACCTATTTAATGCCTCACACATTCGGGGTGTGTACGCCAGGGCTGGAGGATGGTTCATGTGGTGCCCCTCCACAAGAGTGGCCCCAAGGATAAACCAGGAAACTACAGACCAGTGATCCTCACATCCATTGTGGGTAAGCTAATGGAGACTATCCTGAAGGAGAGTCTGGTGGCCCTCCTAGCGGCCAAAGGACTACAGAACAGCAGACAGTATGGCTTCATATGTGGCAGATCCTGCCAAACCAACCTGGTGGAGTTCTTTGACTGGGTAACTAGGCAACTGGACAGGGGCCATGCAGTGGATGTCCTGTATCTGGACTTCAGTAAGGCATTCGACCCGGTGCCACATGGAAGACTGGGAAGTAAGTTAGAAGGCTCAGGGGCGGGTGCAAAGCTGGTGAGATGGGTAGAGAACTGCCTTCAGGGAAGGCAACAGAGGGTGGTGGTGGGTGGGGAGCTCTCACACCCAAGGGTAGTGACGAGCGGTGTTCCACAGGGCTTGGTGTTGGGACCAGTGTTGTTTGGGATATTTATTGCAGACATATCATTGGACATCAAGAGCAAGATCAGTCTGTTTGCTGATGATACCAAGGTAGAAGCGGTGGTGGATGACCTAGGGGAACGGCAGGGGTTGCAGGATGATCTGGCAAAGCTTGAAACCTGGTCAGACACTTGCAACTGGGGTTTAATACCAAAAGTGCAAGGTGCTGCATTTTGGGATGAAGAATCCAAGGAGGAGTTACTAGCTGGGGGAGGCAGCTAGCCCAGACAGAGGAGGAGGAGGAGAAGGATCTGTAGGTGCTCATTACAGGGTCAATGAACAACTTGGCACAATGTAAGAAGGCAGCTGCAAAGGCCAACAAAATGCTGGGTTGTACTGCAAGGGTATATCCCGAGGAGGGAGGAGGTGATTCTGCCACTGTATAGGTCATTAGTTAGACTACACCTGGAGTACTGCATGCAGTACTTGCACCTGTATCTGAAGAGGGACATTAAATTACTGAAGGGGGAGTGCAGCACAGATTGACAAGATGATCAAGGGGCTGGGGGACTTATCATACCAGAGGAGGCTGAGGGAGCTGAACGTGTACTCGCTGGAGGAGAGGAGGGATGGGGGGATATGACTGAAACCTTTAAGTACATGAAAAGAATAAACAAAACAGGTAGAGAAGGGCTGTTCAAAGTAAGGGAGGGGAGGAACACCAGGGGCCATGACATGAGACTGGAGGGAGGAAGGTTCAGGAGGGAGATGAGGAGACACTTTTTTACAGAGAGGGTGGTGGCTGGGTGGAATGGGTTACCTGCCGAAGTGGTATCTAGTAGAACAGTGGACTGCTTCAAAAGGAGATGGGACAGGACAAGGGGGAGGGTCAATGAAGGGGAAGGGTGGAAGGGAGGGGCAGCTGCAGAATAAGGGTTGCCAGCTGCACATTCGAGCAGACTTGATAGATCTCTAGGGTTTTATCTGCTTGCAAATTTGGTATGTTCATTCCTCACGGGGCCTGTTGAATAAGCAGTGAGAAATGGAGGTGGGGAACCAGATGATCAGATGGATAGGCAATTGGCTCCAGGACTGGACCCAAAGGGTCGTGGTAGGCGGGATAGTCTCATCCCCAAGGAAGGTCATTAGTGGGGTCCCTCAGAGATCGGTCCTTGGGTGCCTCCTTTTCAATGCCTACACCTCTGACATAAGGAAGGGTATCAGGAGTGCAATGAGTCTCTTTTCGGATGATTTAAAACTGGGGGAGGTGGTGGATGAGGAGAGGGGAGGGTGATCCTACAGGGGGACCTGGAGGCTCTGGAAAAAGGTGATCTAGAAGGTGGAAGCTGAGGTTCAATGTAGGGAAATGCAAGGTACTGCACCTGGGAGCCAGAAACCCAGGCCAAGTGTACACCCTGGGGGGGGGAATGCTACAAGTCTCAATGGCTGACAGGGACCTGGGGGTGGTGATGGATGTCAAGATGAACAACTCTGAGACTTGTAGGAGGGCAGTGACCAAGGCCAACCAGATGCTGGGATCCATCGCTGGGGGGATCACCTCCAGAAAGAGGGAAGTGATACCTCTGTATAACTGCTTGGTGAGGCCACACTCGAGTACTGCATGCAGCTTTGGAGGCCACATTTAAAGAGGGATATTGAACTCCCGGAAAGGGTCCAGAGGAGGGCAACCAAAATGATCTGGGGCATGAGGACAGGACCTATGGGGAGAGGCTCAAGAGCTAAATATGTACACAATGGAAGAGAGAAGGGACCAGGGGGACATGATAGAGGTCTTCAGGTACATGAAAGGGTTAAATAGGGGAGGAGCAGTCAGGGTGCACTGAAGGAAGGGGGCAACTAGAGGGCACTGGTGGAAGCTGGAGGGGGGAGATTCAGGGGAAGAAGGAGGAGGTGCTACTTCACTGAGAGGGTGGTAGAGCCATGGAATGCACTGCCCAGGGGGCTGGTGGAGGCAGAGATGGTAGAGGGGTTCAAGAGGGAGTGGGCAGGTACTGGGAAGGGTTCTGGAAGCAAAGTCATGTGCAGCAGGAATATCCAGGACTGAGAAGGGAAAAGCCAGAGAGAGCAGGGACAATAGGTCAGCTCCCAGGGTGAGACCTGACCAAACGAAGCAGACACGAAAGACCATTAGGCCTTTTCTGCTGGCATTTTAGTATGTTAGTATGTAATTCTAGTGGTAGATCTCTGTCTCTTCTACATTTTCTAGAACCCTCTGAATAATGCTCCAGTCACCATCATTTTCTAAACTCTGCTTACCCATACTTATTTTCCTTTTGTCACTAGGGCCTTTATTTCTCTGTTTAATCACCGCTTCCTTTCAGCATTCTCAGCATGGAAAGTGCACAGTATTCGTAATTATGGATTTGGTTGTTTGTACAAGCCTCGTTATTTCATTAATGCTGGATTGCATTTCAATCCTTTCCTGAAGTTCCCCAAGTTTATCTTCAAGTGTTTTAATATACCTCCAATTATTACAACACTGGCTCGTCATCTATCCAAGCTGCCCCAACATTCCACACGAGCTACACAGTATCCAATTAGTGCCCAATAAATCCTGTATATCGTCGTGCCCTACACCACTGCCTACCTGCCTTCCGGACTCTCCTGCCCCTCTTCCCCAGCTGACACGGCAGACTAATGCCTTAGCCATGTTGCCTTTGCCGGGCTCACTGGTGCTCACCATAGCTACAAGTATATAGAGTAGGGCTGGAAGTTCCATGTAGTTCTTACTTCTGGTCCTCACTACAGCCAACTAAAATCAATTACACATGGGGTTTTGTCTGACCTTAAAAGGTATGGCAAGAGCCCCACACCTGGAGAAAAGCTAAAATTACTCAGTGCCCAAGCGAACAGCCAAGTAGGAGCGCTACTTGAATGGAGTCTGGTGTTGCCTAGCAACCATACTCAGCACTCCGCTCATTCCAGTGCAACTGCTAGTGATTTACCAAAGCCCAAAGATTACCTCCCAGTGCAGCACACTGGTGCACCAGGGAAAGGACTAATGCCCCACAGAAGTAGAGACTGAATTAGCCTGCAATAGCACTGATATAAAGGGGATACATGATGGGCATGAGTGTGATATGGCAAATATTGTCACTCCTGCAGAGTGAGCTCTGGATACCTCACGAGTGCCAAAGGTACAAGTGAGATATCCAAGCTCACGATGCAGGAGTGACAATATTTGCCATAGCACACAATATGCCCATCATGTATTCGATATATACAATAGGGCCAAGAGTTTCAGAAGTTTTCTTATGCTGCCGTGTGTTCTGTTCCTGTTTATGTGTTTGCTCAATCTGTGTATGAGCTTTTGTGAATGGGCTGGCAGTGTTATAAACTCTGGGAGACACATGAGTGTGTTTTGCAATGCTAAATGAGTTCGTTTTAGGTAGGAGTGAGAAACATACTTTTGTGAAGCTGTATTCTTTAGAAGTCTGGCTGCAGTGAAGCCGAGAGCATTACAGTAATTGTAATGGGCTGAGAGGCAGAGTGTCAGAACAGCTGATACTGTTTTTAGTGGTAATTGAGTTAGCTGCAGGCAGAGCGAGGAACAAACTGTTGTGTGAAGCTGTCTCTTTAGAATTTTGGCTGCAGTCAAGCTGAGAGTATCACAATAATGAGCTGGAAGTTGGGGGAGGATAGGTATGTTTTGTAATGCTCACTGAGTTAGCTGTAGGCAGCAGTGAGACCTCTCATGTAGTTCTGCATTTGTGTCTATGGTAACAGCACAGGTGTTTCTTGCATGCTGTGGGGAAAGCTGCCTAGAGTGATGATATCAGTGACCTTCAATGTGTGACCTGTGTGTTTAGTTGGCTGATATCATCACAGTAGAGCAGAGGGTAAAAATATCACACTGCAGTGGCTGATACACTGTTGTGTGTGTGTGTGTGTGTGTGTGTGTATATATATATATATATATATATATGTATGTATGTATAGCAGGAGATGGAAGTTCTGTGTAGTTCCTACTTCCGGTCGCTCACTACAGCCACCTAAAATCAATTACACAGGGGGTTTGTCTGCCCTTAAAAGGTCAGGCAAGAGCCCCACACCTGGAGGAAAGCTATTACAAGCTGCACTATTTGTTGTCCCCATGGTGACAGCTTCTCCGTCGGCCTCTCATAGTCCCCACGAAGCCGACGGAAAGCCGCCACCTGCCATTCAGTGTGCCTTCCTGGTGAAACATTTCACTAAATAAATTAAATGAAAGCCAAAGGGAGGTGCCCAATCCTCCTGCTGGCAACATCCCCTCCCCATTTCATTTGCCGATGGGGTAGCCCAATCCCCATCTGCATGATGCAGCCCCCCATTTGTTGTGTGCTGAGGGCGGTGCCCAATCCCCCCTCATCTCATACATCCCACCCAGCACACTGTATGGACTACAGGGTACCCAATCCCCATCGACTCCACTCCCTATTCCCCAACAAACACTCAGGTGGCACTCTGAGAGCCCATCCCCAGCATGCCAATAGTCCTGTGTCCTTTCCCCCCCCCTGTAAAAATAAAGAAAATGGTCCCGCACTTTCTGTGGCACCTCCGGCCAACCTTCGCCCACCCTCTGTGCACCCACCTCCCCACACCCCCCACACACATACTTACCTCTGGAGCCTGGAGTGAAGATCTTTGGTGGACTGGGAACACGTCTGCACTCTTCAAAGCCGATCGCAAACTGAAGAAATGCTGGTAAGCTGTATCATGGCATAAATAGGGTTTTTTCAACTTAAGTGGATATCTCAGCCATTTTTAAGCTCTTTTCACCAAATTTTCAAATGGAATTCCTGGGACCCTACCTCATGAGCCCAGGTACTGACATTTTGTTATTCGGTCACGAAAGGTGATTTTGCGGTCACTGCACAGAACCACCTTTTGGGACAGAGTAATGAAACAACAGTGTCACAGTTCATGAGGTAGGCCCCCAAAAACCCTATGTTGAAAATTTGGTAAAAAAAATTCCCCAAAATGACTGTTTTACAAGTGTCCGTTGCGCAGTTCCTTTGCACGCTTGTAACTTCGAGAATTTTTAATATTTTCACTCCAGATTTTCAACATTGCCATTTTACCACACCTCCTTATGAACTGTATAGCTGTCATTTTTCACATCTCACTCAAAATCTGTTTTTGCACATGTAGCACACAATGGCACAGTCGGTGTGCAAAATCAATTTTTGGGATAGATTAAGAAAATTACAGTGACACTGTTCATGAGCAGAGGTCTTCAAATTCCTATGTTGAAAATGTGGTGACAAAAGTCCATAAAATGACTGTGTTATGAGCGTGCATTGTGCAGTTTCCACGCAGCCACAGAACTTCAAAAATTCATAATATTTTCACTCCAGATTTTCAACACAGGCATTTTTCCACACCTCCGTATGAAAAGCACAGCTGTCAATTTTCACATTCTGGCCAAAATGTGATTTCGCACTTCTGGCGCAGAATAGCACAGTCGTTATGGGAAATCAGTGTTTGGGACAGATTAAGAAAAAGCACTGTGACGCTGTTCATAAGCAGAGGTCCCAAAATGCCTATGTTGAAAATCTGGTGCAAATAAATCACAAAAATAATTATGGGTGTGCATTGCACAGTTTCTACGCCTGCTCGTGACTTCACCAGTTTTTTTATATTTGTACTCCAGATTTTTAACATTACCATTTTTTTACACCCTCTCATGAACAGTACAGCAGTCATTTTCACATCCTGTTCAATGTGTTTTCGCACCTGTGGTGCCAAATCACGCAGTCAGTGTGCAAAATCACCTTTTGGCTAACAAACTGATAGTGTCACTGTTCATGTGGTGGGGTCACAAAAAGACCATGTTAATAACTTGGAGTAAAAATACTAAGAAACACCCAGGGCATTAGGGTTTCTGACCATAATGCCCTACCCTGTAAGGACTGACATGCATCAGGGTGTGACTTGGGATTGTCGACAGTAATGCTCATGCCATTCCACCCCAATCCCACCCTGCAGCCAGTGACAGGCATCGAGGTGCCTGGACCTCTTTGGCCCCAGGGTTTCCCTATTCTCCTATACTGCACCCATTTCAGCATATTTCCTTATGGAATGAGGTGAGTGTAAAGCCCGAACACCCCAAAGTACACCTCGACACCTGTAAGTGTCTGCAAGGTAAGCTAAGGTGAAATGTCATGACCGATATGGGTGGCAACCCAAAGACACACCCCAATGCCTGTCCATCTCTGCAGGGTGGGGGGTGAAGTTGGCATCAGTTTAATACTTCACTGCCATTCCTGTACTGCATCTGTCTAACTCCTGCACTTCCACTGCTAATGCCAGCAAGCAAAATTCAGCATTGACAAATGCTTGTTAACATCAATAATTACAGCTGAAATTTCCCTGAGTGTTTTTCAGAGTCCTCCATTACTAGTGCTTGCAAAAGGTTTTTTGAGCATTCTGCAACTGCTTCCTCCCAGGCTTCTTCATGGTGAAAAATTTCTAAGCCCATTGAAGGTATCTTATTACTATGAAGTGATTTACCAAAGCCCAAAGATTAGCTCCCAGTGCAGCACACTGGTACACCTGGGACAGGACATATGCCCCACAGAAGTAGAGACTGAATTAGCCTGCAGTAGCACTGATATACAGGGGATACATGATGGGCATGAGTGTGACATGGGGCTTTCTGCTTCTTTTCCATAGAATTTTCTAATGAAATGATATTATAGGCTGTATTTAATTCAAGAAAAGAAGCCTTTCAAATTTAATAAAAGCAATTTGACTTCACCTCCCAGAAGTCTGTGGTGGGGTGATTTCCAAGTCTGGATTTTGCAATCTACTTCCTTCTGAGAGTTCATCCGCTGTGGATAGGCTTGTGTCAGCCCACTCACTGTGGTGCCATTCATTTTACTACCTTATGTAGTGTGGTTCCACTTTGAATACTTAGGGTATAGTTTATATGTTTTTATTTTGTTGGTTTTATTTTATTTTTTTTATTTTTACACTTTTTGACTAGGAAGGCACATTAAGCCAAGGCTTGTTCCCAGGTGCGTCCCTTGGAGTACAAGGAAGCTAAGGGCTTTGCTAATGGTCCCAAGTGGTGGCTGTGGGGGAATTCAGACTCAGTTCTCCAGATTTCCAGCTCAGTACTCTTAAAAACTATGCTATACTGTCTCAGTTGGAGAAATCAGAACCAGCATTTAAGGAACTTAACCAAGGTCCTTGAGAAAGGATCTATCAAACTGTGGGATTGACCCGATGCCCGGGTTTGTAGTGCACGCTGCTGCCAAAGGTCAGTATATCCTCAAACTGCTGATGCTCCCCAGTGCATAGATCACAGTGCAGCTGCTGAGAGCAGCACCCCAAGTGCACGTCATGCAGTACGAGAGAGCAGCTGGAATCAGTCCCGAGATTTCACTGCTAAATCAGTCACTGTGCAGTGATCATGGTGCTGGGTCTCAAATACTCCACAAGAAGCACTAATGCAGTATGAGAGAGCAGCTGCAATCAGTCCCGAGATTTCACTGCTAAATCAGTCACTGTGCAGTGATCATGGTGCTGGGTCTCAAATACTCCACAAGAAGCACTAATGCAGTACGAGAGAGCAGCTGCAATCAGTCCCGAGATTCCACTGCTAAATTAGTCACTGTGCAGTGATCATGGTGCTGGGTTTCAAATATTCCACAAGAAGCACTAATGCAGTACGAGAGAGCAGCTGCAATCAGTCCCGAGATTTCACTCACAAATCAGTCACTGTACAGTGATCATGGTGTGGGTTTCAAATACTCACAAGAAGCACTAATGCAGTACGAGAGAGCAGCTGCAATCAATCCCAAGATTTCACTGCTAAATCAGTCACTGTGTAGTGATCATGGCGCTGGGTTTCAAATACTCCACAAGAAGCACTAATGCAGTACGAGAGAGCAGCTGCAATCAATCCCAAGATTTCACTGCTAAATCAGTCACTGTGTAGTGATCATGGCGCTGGGTTTCAAATACTCCACAAGAAGCACTAATGCAGTACGAGAGAGCAGCTGCAATCAGTCCCGTGATTCCACTGCTAAATCAGTCACTGTGCAGTGATCATGGCTGGATTTCAAATACTCCACAAGAAGCACTAATGCAGTACGAGAGAGCAGCTACAATCAGTCCTGTGATTCCACTGCTAAATCAGTCACTGTGCAGTGATCATGGCGCTGGGTTTCAAATACTCCACAAGAAGCACTAATGCAGTACGAGAGAGCAGCTGCAATCAGTCCTGTGATTTCACTGCTAAATCAGTCACTGTGCAGTGATCATGGCGCTGGGTTTCAAATACTCCACAAGAAGCACTAATGCAGTACAAGAGAGCAGCTGCAATCAGTCCCGTGATTTCACTGCTAAATCAGTCACTGTGCAGTGATCATGGTGCTGGGTTTCAAATACTCCACAAGAAGCACTAATGCAGTACGAGAGAGCAGCTGCAATCAGTCCCGAGATTTCACTGCTAAATCAGTCACTGTACAGTGATCATGGTGCTGGGTTTCAAATACTCCACAAGAAGCACTAATGCAGTACATGAGAGCAGCTGCAATCAGTCCTTTGATTTCACTGCTAAATCAGTCACTGTGCAGTAATCATGGCGCTGTGTTTCAAATACTCCACAAGAAGCACTAATGCAGTACGAGAGAGCAGCTGCAATCAGTCCTGAGATTTCGCTGCTAAATCAGTCACTGTGCAGTAATCATGGCGCTGGGTTTCAAATAACTCACAAGAAGCACTAATGCAGTACAAGAGAGCAGCTGCAATCAGTCCTGAGATTTCGCTGCTAAATCAGTCACTGTGCAGTGATCATGGCGCTGGGTTTCAAATACTCCACAAGAAGCACTGATGCAGTACAAGAGAGCAGCCAATCAGTCCTGAGATTTCGCCAAATCAGTCACTGTGCAGTGATCATGGTGCTGGGTTTCAAATACTCCACAAGAAGCACTAATGCAGTACAAGAGAGCAGCTGCAATCAGTCCCAAGATTTCACTGCTAAATCAGTCACTGTGCAGTAATCATGGTGCTGGATTTCAAATACTCCACAAGAAGCACTAATGCAGTACGAGAGAGCAGCTGCAATCAGTCCCGTGATTCCACTGCTAAATCAGTCACTGTGCAGTGATCATGGCGCTGGGTTTCAAATACTCCACAAGAAGCACTAATGCAGTACAAGAGAGCAGCTGCAATCAGTCCCGAGATTTCATTGCTAAATCAGTCACTGTGCAGTAGTCATGGTGCTGGGTTTCAAATATTCTACAAGAAGCACTAATGCAGTATGCGAGAGCAGCTGCAATCAGTCCCGAGATTTCATTGCTAAATCAGTCATTGTGCAGTAATCATGGCGCTGGGTTTCAAATATTCTACAAGAAGCACTAATGTAGTACAAAGAGCAGCTGCAATCAGTCCCGGATTCCACTGCTAAATCAGTCACTGCGCAGTGATCATGGTGCTGGGTTTCAAATATTCTACAAAAACATTAATGCAGTTCAAAGTGCTTTACTTCACAAAATTATTCCAAGGATAGCAGCGAATGTGAATACCCTTGTACCAGCATGGAATGAGCCCAGTGCTTCGCGGTTGGAGGTTTGGCAGGGGCAGGTATCTGGTGACCAACATGTCCCTGCTCTAGCCCTGAAGTACCTGCACAGCAAGGATATTTTTATTTATTAGCTTTTGATGACCGGTAAGTGCACTAGGCAAAGACCTGCCTATTTTCAGGCACGACAGTTTACAATAATACAGCAAAGACAACAGTGAGCTACATAAGGTAAAGACATCTGTCTGGACAGAAATTGTAAAACAGAATAACATCAACAGAAATAACAGCATAGGGATAACAGCAAGAATAATACAAGTTAGAGCAGCCATACAATTTTTGTAAAAGATCCAGGTAACAGGTCATCTCTCCTAAATAGTTGTGGTAAGAGAACAGGTAGACACTCATTAACAATAGGAATACAGAAATGGGCAAGAGGGAATCTGGAGGGCAAGCAGTAAAGACACACAAATGTTAAGTGCAGTCACAGCAACCAGGAACATAAAGGTGGGGAAAAAGAGCATGCTTAAAAGTTAGGTGCGAAGAGGAGTTCTTCACCTGAAGGGGGAATGAATTCCAGAACCTAGGGACAAAATAAGAAAAAGCCTGCTCACCCATTTTAGTGGAGCTGGGCTGAACAGACTGCCGGGGGGAGGAGGTGGAGAACCTGAGGGCACTAGAGTGAGAGACGGGGTAAGCATATCACCCAGAGCAGCGGGCGAGGCATTCTGGTTAAAGAGTCAACAAAACAACCTAGTGCGTATGAACGAAGGGCGTTAGGAGAGAGCCAATTTAAGGCAGAGTAAAGTCGGCAGTGATGGGTAAGGCGAGGAGCCGAAAAGGAGGTGGATTTGCTTTACTTTCTATCCCCAATTCGTTGGCCCTGACTGACCCTACCTTGTGCCCAGCCCCATCATCCACCTCCTCGGGACTTACCCAGTCTGGAAGTACACCCTAAATTGCTCCTGGTGGGGCCTCAGGACGGGCCCCTATTTCCCTGCCAGATGATGGGGTATGGCTCCGTGGTGCCACAGTTTAGTGGTGAGGGATATGCGGCATGAGGCAAGTGACATCCTGTGCTGCCCAGATTTTTCCCTTTTCTCCCCAGGAAGCAGGATGTGCTATGACATCAAGGAGAGCATATGCCAACATTCCCCACCTCAGCAATGAGTAATAAAAGCTGGAATGGATTACCAAGTTATGTGGTGGGAAGTGAAACTACGGGAAATTTCAGATATCAATTAGATGAATATACAGGAAATAAGAAATGCATGTACCACCAATAGAGTAATTATGGTGCGAGTTCATTAAGGTCAAATTGGCTTCAGAACTCGAAATTTACTATGAACCATGAACTGCAAGCACCAGCTGTCAGACCACTGGCCTCCACCAGGGGTCAGGCAAATGTTGGGAGCTTCCCCTTCTCCCTGGAAGAGGAGAGCAGTTTGTTCATAGGATGTTCGCTCCTCCTCTGCCTGGCTGGCCCTCCAGTGCCCAGGCTCACTTCCAAACTGGTGTTGTCAGTGTCATGAGTGATGGCGCTACCACTGCACCAGTGGGCCAGTGCTGCACTGCCAGGATTTCACATGCAACTGCCGTAGCTTTAATCTGCTTCTGTCCACCACCCATATTTGCACAGCTGAGATTTTACATTAATGCTGCCTTCTCACTCAGCAGTATAAGGGGACACTAGATACTCGGGAGTGGGAACCTGGAATGCAGCAATCTTCTACCTGGCATGGCAGTATAGGGGCTCCTGGGTGGGGGCAGGAGATCAGTGCAGACAGTTATGTTTGTGGGTCTCAGCTGGAAATGAGCTGCCCAGTGAGCCTTTCTGGTCACTACTTTTAAATAAGTAAATGCATTTGTGCCACTGAAGCCAAAGAGCACAGTGCATCAGGAGTGATTACTACACAGGGACTCCCAAGATGGCCGGAGTACAGTGCATAGGGAGCAGTCTGTGATGAGGTAGCATCTTCCTTGGGGGCATCTTCCTCAGATGTTGCAGCACTTGACAGGTGTTTAGCAGAGTCTGCCATTTTTAGGAACGCCAGTCGATGCCCAGTCTACCTGAGATGGGGTCAGCCAGGTAATAGCCAGCTACACCTACCTGCAGGTGACTCTGTTTTTGTTTAGGGTGGAGGAATGACAATATCATAATGAGTGTCTTTGTACTTCTAAAGTAGATCTCATTAGTTCTGCTAAATGGTTAACGATTGTGGTTAAAATCTCAAGAGTTTCATTGCAGTAGTCGGCATTTCTTCTGTGTTGACTGGGCTTACTTTGACATAATGGATACTTGACCAAAGTATATTTAGAGCAAAAAACTTGCATACAAGCATCACAGCTATTAGCTAGTGCTCTTTAAATAGGGAACTTGTCGACCACTGCGGCCAGATGACAGAAATTGAAAAACCAAAACTGTCTTCTTAGAAGGATCTTATTTTTTTCAGACTAGTATATGCAAGTTCTTAAGAGCGTAAGGCTTGAGGAAACACACACAGAGCAGAAAGAGAAGAAAAAGCATTCGACATGGGATAGTATGTCTTCATCATCTTCCTTCTACTTCTCAGTGCGTGCCAGTCTGGTTCCTGGAGTTGGATAGTGAAAAAGTGTGATTTCTTTGCAGTATCTTCATACAGTAACACAAAGCGTGGACTCCCATGTGATTTCCCAGATAATGTTACCTTTGCAGAATGTGATCTCAGAGGCAGTTACATAGGGGTCCTCAAGAAGATCCCGCTGAACTGGGTGGGTTTTGTTCCATGATACAGGTCACGAAGCTGGATGCCGTCTCACAGTTTTCAAACCTGAAAAGTGTCATTTTGGTAGGAGCAAAGAAAACCTTCATATGTTCAGGGACATTTAGGGGACTAAGGAATCTGGAATCACAGAAGCTGTATCATAGGAAAAACCATGAAGAACTTGTTTTGGAAAATGGTGCCTTTGAAGAACTTGACAGTCTTAAGGAGCTGGAAATTCATGACCTCAATCCAAAATTCACGGGGTAATTTCTCTTCCTCTGGCCATGCTACAAGTTGTTAGTCACCATGACTCTTATAAGAACATATGAACATGACAGCAGATGGGGACTGCATGATCCATCTAGTCTGCCTGTTGTTTGACCTACTCCCCCCAAGTACATTCCTTTATTTCAATATTCCACTGTGTCTGCCCCAAGATATTTTGAACTCCTCAAATGTCTTGGTGTCCATGACCATAAGTGACGTGTGAGATATTGTGCAGAATATGAAATCTCACCAACCTGAGGCATTTAAATGTGGACTTCAATGAGATAAAAACTATCAAACAGAACAGCAGTGCTAATCCCAGTACGGAAGATGGAACTCCATACTGCAGAGCTCAGCTGAACATAACGCATCTGTCCTTATTTAGGAATTGGTTGCACAAAATGAAGGTGGGCTCTTTATATTTTTGTAGACACCTTGATTTATTACTTGTCGACAGCACTTATGTGAAAATGTGCGAAGTTGTTGAATCTGAGGTACACACATAAACAAGCTCTCCATGTCTGCTATACAGACAGAGGAGAGGGCTTCATTGTGCGTTCTGCCAAGCAGCTTGTAATTTCAAAGTGAAAAGCCTCATTCTAAGTAAAAATTAAATTAATGGATTTTGGATCAAAATCTTCAACAAGTGTGAGCTGCTGGAGAGCTTGGACCTTTGCAGAAATCTGATGAACAGCACAGAGCCAGGAATTGTGTGTGATGAGGAAGCTCAGACATTTAATTCCATCACACACCAGGCTAAAAACTGTCAGCTTATGCCCCTCAAACCTGACATTTACTGCTCCGATAACTCACTTGGACCTTTCCCACGATTATATAGGTGATCTCAGATCCAACCAGTTTTCCTGCATGGTGAGTCTGCAATGTCTCAATCTGGCTAACAACGAAGTGCGTGACATTGAAAAGTCAGCTTTCTATGGGCTGAAAAGCCTCCTTGAACTAAACCTGAAGGACAACAGCTTGGCTGTAATAGAGGGCTATTATTTTGTACATCTAATAAGTTTGTCCACACTAAATTTGCTTTGGAATTATATATATGAAATCTGTGAGGGTGCTTTCAGAGACCAGCTTCTGCTACAGAAGTTCCATATGGGCCCTATAGAGAATGACTTCTGTATGGATCTGTCCGAATTTAAACACAGCATCAGGGTCTTGCCACTAGAAGGGAAGCAGACAATGAAAATTGCGGACAGAAAGGACTCTCATACATGTTCATTAGAAACTGTATCTAAAAGGGCATGAATTTGTTTCTGAGCATTGCTGGGAAGGGCCTTTTAAAACACTGAGGGGACTTCATTTTCAGGGAACTGGTAATATGTGGTACGGTGCCACAGATCTGTGTACTTTTCATTATTTCCAGAATCTTGAAATTCTTTATTTTCAGTACAATATATTTATTGAATCAGACATGAAAAAACCTGACCTTTTGAAATTAGGTAAACGTAACCCTTAGGCTGCCGACAGAATTAGAACGTATAGGAATTTAGGACTGTTATATCAGTCTGTGGCCCTGCAAGGGTTAAACTGCTATACCTGAGAGACATAGTGTATATTACATCTTAGTACCTGGAGGATTCAGAATACCTTTTCCAGAGCCGGCCCAGTGGCGCTGAGGGTTGAGGTGCTGGATGCCACACCTCACACCATGGCCAGTGATCCAGGTTCAGGAATGAGCTCAGGCTGCTGGGGGTCAGCAGGGAGGGGGAGAGAATCGAGCATCCAGAGGACCGCTCTCCTCTCTCGAAAGGGAGACTTGTTGTCTCGCTCGTTGACCGCACTCTAGCGATGGCTGGAGGGTAGTACAAGTAGGGAGGCATGTGCCGAATGCTGCTACGTTGGTGGGGAGATGGGTGAAAAACAAGAAAATTGGAACTGGGCAGGGTCAAAGATAGCTCCTGCAACTGTGGGGTCAGCTTGGGGCATCTGGATTGGGGCTGTGGAGGGGAAGTGTGCCATCCCCTCTCTCCTGCACCGCTGTGGGGTGCTTCTGGAAGCCAGAGACAGAGTCTGACAGGAGAGTCAGTAACCACAACAAGCCAGGGGCTCCTGGGGATAAAAAGCTTTATGGGGGAAAAAAAGAATATCTTTTCCAGAACCTGACATAAGTAGAAATGTCAATATTAATAAACAGTAGTCGCACCTCTCTTACCTCCCTTATGTTTAAGAACCTGACGTAATTGAGATTTTTGCTAATTCAGAATCAGAAGATTGAAACATTGGCTTCTGGCCTGTTCCTGAACAGCGGCAAATTGAAGTATGTCTTTTTTAAGAAAATTATCTTTCAGTATGACTGCCAGACTGCATGGATAATTCAGTGGGCTGCCACGAAAGGGATATGATATTAAATTTAAAACATGAAGTGTGTGCTACAGTATATCACAAGTCTAACTTTGCAGCCTTTCAAGATAAGACATGCGATCTTCGTACGAAGTTTGCCTTTTTTTTGTAGGGACCACTGTATTCATCGTACTGTTCATGATATTCATGTTCTTGTATAACATGGTGGGCTGGTATATTGTTTATTTACTCTATATAACTCGGGCTTGGCTGACAAGGTGGATGGGAGAAGGAAGATCTAAGAAAGTCCAATATGAGTACAATGTGTTTGTTTGTTTCCTACAGCATTAAAGATGAACTTTGGATTATCAACAAGCTCCTTCCAAACCTGGAGGAGAAGGGACCACCCTTCCTCAACATGTGCCTGCATAACAGGGACTTTGAAGTGGGGAAGGATATAGTAGACAACATTGCAGACAGCATCTACAACAGCAGGAGGACCATCTCTGTGATCAGCCACTGTTATCTACAGAGCGAATGGTGCTCCATGGAGATGAGAATAGTCACTTCAGACTGCTGGGGAAAGTGAGGACCTTCTCATTCTGGCATCCTTGGAGAGGCTCTCCCCATGAGATCTCAGCCTACCACAGGCTGGTGAAGGGAGCCAAGAAGAAGGCTTACTTGGACTGTCTGGAGGGGAGAAGGAGCAGCTGCTGTTCTGGGAAAGGCGAAATGACAGTGATGAAAACTAAAGATAAAGCTCAGAAAATGTGATTTAATATCTTTTATCAATAATTTTCATGTACTGTAGGGCTAGAAATATATTTTGTGGTGAAGACAAGAGCTTTGTAACTGTGGGAAGCAGTCATGCTTTGCTGAGCAAACACCTCTGGGAAGAGTTTGGAAAACATAAAAATAGGGCCAGTCCATTTGGCGCAGTGATGGCGCCACTGCCTGTGATACAGTTGACTGGGGGAAGCCTGGCTTTCAGGACTGGCTGATGGAGGAGTACTGAGCATCCCAGAGGAAGCTCTCCTTCCTCCTCCGCTGAGAAGGAAGGCTTCTGTCCCCCACTATGTTTTATCACCTGGTGGTCACAAGTGGCTGTGCAGCTGGAGGACGGAGGGGAGGTTGGGTACATAGCTGATGTTGGTGTCTGGACACGCACACTGCATGTACTGCCGGTGTGCCTTGATGTCTGGGCATGCAATGTCCCCAGGGGCTGGGAGGAAAAAAATAGCCGCACACTACCCTGATGATGGACCCAGGTATATCTGGGCCCCCAGCTCCCCAGCATGGCATCACCTAATGCAACAAGACGTTCAGGGTGTATATTTCCCAACATCGACCCTTCCTGCGGGGGGGGGGGTACAACCAATGCTCCACAGCAGTAGGAGGTGGTGGCTCAGAGAGGCAGGGGATTGGGGGTGCCAGAGAGAGGGGCATAATCAGAATGCTAGAAAAGAAACTAATAACTAAAAACAGAAGAAGTAACTATAATTATGCTTCAGACAGTTAATACACTCCTAGGTAGCATAACACCAGAGAGGATATTTGCAGAAAAAGCAGTGTGTGGGTTCCGTGAAAGATGGAAGAAGAGAACAAATACTCATACTGTCTGTTTTCTGTGTGTACATCTGCAAACCTCGCACACCTATGTTAAAGCCTGAGCAAAACATCATGGTTATGCAAATCCTTGTGTGGGGCAGGTCGACCAAGTAAAGTAGTGAGGAACTGTCAAATTCCACTTCTGCTGGAATTCTGTGGGATTTTGGAAAATTCTGTCAAAAGTGGAACTCTGGAATTCCACAAGCAGTATGCTTTTTTTTTTTAAACTGTGGATCACTAATCTGAGGTTTGCAAAAAACCCAGAATCATATTCCACACTTTACATAAACTGTTGATTTATTTTCCACAAATTGTAGGATAATATTCTGAGGATTACATATGTCGATATTATTATTCCGCAGTTTACATAGAAATGCTTTTCTGAGTTACGGAATAGAAACAGAAATTTTGACAAGCATTATGGAGGCAGGATTGCTGTATTGCGTAAATTCCACCAATGAACTGCCACGTTCTGCATGGTTAGACTTTTGCATTCATTCCATCCAGGCAAGGCAGAGAACATAAAACTACCACACCTTGTGCTGGTAACCTGGATGGATGAATGAATCAGGGTCTTTGGAGGGCTGGCCGAGGAGGGGCCCACTACCACCATGGGACTGCCACCTGGGTGACCACAGGTGGTAGCGCAGGTCAAGTGCATGCAGGGCAGGGGAGATGCCACTGGTTGGGCCACGGCTGACACCATGCATCCTTTCAACTCTAACGTGCATCCCAGGGAGGGAGGGGTTAGAAAGTAGAAAATGCCCTCAGCCTTTGCAGAATGACAGCCCTCAGGGAGCTTGCAGACCCCACACCGCCAACTCTGGCTAGTTCCTACACACAAATGTCACCTTGTGGGGTACCTGGACCGCCAGCAGACCTCCATCATGGGGAGTGGATACTGTGAGGACAGCCGAGTGCAGGTGAGCTCTGGGAGAAGGCGGGTGACATGGTTGGGTCTCCAGTCTCCACAAGGCCTGATGAGGGACCAGGTGCAGGCTGAGAGAGAATGTGGGGCAAAAAGCATAAGTAAAAAACTGCAGACAACATTTTGTCAAGTTGTGACTCCTCAGTGTCATGTAGTCATTCTCTTAGTGAACACAAGGTGGCAGTGTAGCTTAGTTGGTAGCACATTCTCAGAGAGGAAAGAAATGTGCTCAGAGGTGTAGGGTTCCAGGTACAGTCATGGGGTAAGACAAACCCCAGACAAAACTCGCCGCAAGCCAGAAAGTGACTGCACATCAGGTGGAACTAAGCCACCTCGCTAGATAGTCAGCAGGCAAAGGTCATTCTCAGCAACGTGAAATTTATTGCTGAATTCTGCAAAATACAAAATGCATCCAAGTGGGGACAGACCCCGTGCTGACAAATCCATCTGATTAGTCTTATTTTTAAATAACCAAAAATTAAACTGATGATTCATGGGAGAAAAAAAGAATGATGCATTATTATTATTTTATATTTCAAGCCAAATACTATTTATATTAACACATGTGTAGCCATGCAGAACAAGCCTGTGTTTCCATCTTGCATGTTCTGATGACATCATAGGGACCAACTGTTCACACTGAAGGGAGAAGGGAAGGAGCAACAAAAAGTACCAAAAGCTTTGGGGGGAGGGAGGGGGACACAAGTGCTTTCTTGGAGGTGAGAGTCCTAAAGGGATTTGCTAATCTGAAGGTGGACAAGCAATGGGGCCAGATGGGGTACATCCAAGGGTATTGAGGGGGCTCAGGGAAATACTGGCTGCACCTCTGACAGTTCTATTTAACAGCTCATTGGAAACAGGAGTGGTTCTGGAGGACTGGAGGAGGGCAGATGCAGTCCCACTACACAAAAGTGGCAGCAGGGAGGAGTATGGCAATTATAGGCCAGTCAGCCTTACACTGGTGGTGGAAACATTAATGGAATCACTGCTGAAGGAAAGAATTGTGGAATATCTTGAATGCAGTGGGTTACGAGACCCAAGGCAGCATGGATTCATGGGGGAGGCCTTGTCAAATGCATCCAATAGATTACTTTGACTGGGTGACCAAGGAACTAGATCAGGATAGAGTGCAAAGAGGGGGAACGAGATCAGGGTGGAGTGGTGAATGTAGCCTACGTAGATTTCAGTAAGGCACAGAGGAATCTCGTCTACCCCAAAAACTAACAAGGCTATCCAAAACCTTAGAACGGTTAGAAATAATTGTATTAAATATCCATCTTATAAGTAGCACCTTCCCTCAACATCGACATTTCATGTCTCACTGATGTTTTAAAAAAAAATAGGCATCAGTGAGACATGAAACACTGACGCTGGGTGAGGTGCTACTTATGAGATGTATATTTCATAAAATGATTTTTAGGGCCAGACCATTGGTGTAGAGGGTTGAAGCACCGGCACCTTACCTCTTACCATGCCGATGACCTGGGGTCAGGAGTGACCTCAGGTGTTAGAGGGCCTGCCTGGGGGAGGAAGAGGAGTAAGCATCCCATGGACTGCTCTCCTCCTCTGGGGAGGGTGGGAGGGGACGACTGCTGAGGTTCAGGCTCCTGGCGATGGCCAGGACTGGTGCAGGCTGTGGGGTCATAGTGTGGGTTGGTGTGGGCTGACATCGGACGTGCAGTGTGTGGAAGCATGCATTACAGCGTCCCTGAAATCACTGCATGCCAGCACTGGGGGGGGTGACAATCGCAGAAAAATCCTCCGGCGTGCATGATGTCTGGTTCCGATGACGCTGCACCGCTCACACTCAGGCTGCTCCTCTCGGATCCTGACCCTGGGCTTTCCATGGTGGTGAGGTAAGTACCCACCATGAAGTAGCTTGTGAGAGGGATGGAAGAAGGGGTGGAGCACAAGTACTGAAGGTGGTGCGGTGCCATGGGACTAAGTGGAAAAGGGGGGAACCATAGGTAACACCCCCCTGCCCAGGAGGAATAAATAAATAATAAACAAATAAAAAAAAAAAAGATTTTTAGCCATAACAGTTCCAAGGTTTAGGATACTATTGTCAGTTTTTTTCGGGCAGCCAAGATTCCTCAATATGTTGGTAACTCTTGTTGCTCTTGGATCCGAGGGTATATATGACTCACCCCCTCTTTCTTTAAGTAATTTCAGTAAAGCAGTCAGCACCATTCTGCATAGGAGACTAGTAAGTGAGTTGGGTAGCTTAGCAGTGGGTCCAAAGGTGGGAAACGGGATAAGAAATTGCTTGTGGGGATAGGTGAAAGAAGGGGGTGATAAACAGAGATCACTCTAAGGAAGGGAGGGTGACTAGCGGGGAGGAAGATCCTGATGGATCAGTGCTGGAAATGGTCCCTGATAATACCTTTATGAGTGATATGGCAGAGGACCTGGAAGGGAAGGTCTGCCTCTTTGCAGAAGACACCAAAATCTGCAATGGGGTAGACACTACCGGGTGTTTAAAGGATGAGTAGTGACCTGGGAAAACGAGAGGAGTGGCCAAGAGTATGACAGCTGGGTTTCAATGCAAAGAAATGCAAAATAATGCACTTAGGGCACAAAAACCCAGGGGTGGAGTGGTATTGACAACCACCAAGCAGGATAAAGAGCTGGGGGTAATCATACTGAATGAACTAAATGTGGCCAGGCATTGCAACAAGACATTAGAGAAGGCAAGTGGAATGCTGGGGTGCATGGGGGGGGGGTATTACCTGCAGAAAGAGAAAGGTGGGGTTGCCTCTATACAGATCACTGGTAAGACCCCACCTAGAGCATTTTATTCAGTTCTGGAGACCACATCTCTGGAAGGACACAGAATGGAAACGATCCAGTGAAGTGCAACTAAAATGGTGCAGGGTCTGCATCAAAACACCTATGAGGAGAGGCTAAAGGACCTTAATATGTACACCCTGGAACAGAGGAGGGAGAGGGGAGATATGATAGAGACCTTAAAAGACTTCACGGGGGTAGATAAGGTACAGGACGGAAGTATTTTTCAGAAGAAAAGGTGCTCAAGAAAGGGGGGGACATGCTATGAAGCTGGAGGGGGGTAGATTCAGGAGAGGTGTGAGGAAGTACTTCTTCACAGAATGTGGTAAATTCCTGTAACAGCTTTCCAGTGGATGTAGTGGGGGTACACACAGTGATGGGGTTCAAGAATGCATGGGAGAAGCACAAGGGAATCATAGTGTAAAGGAAGGGGGGAGGGAGAAAGTGCTGTAGATCGGGCATGGTTTGAGGTAATATCAGACTGGATAGCCAGTGTTGGGTAAGTTACTTTTTCTATTACTTTTGGAAACTTGTTCCAGGAAGCTCTGTGCAGTCACGAGCAAGGCTGGAGAAGTACTAGAACAAGTACTGTAAAACTATTTAGTACTACGTAATCTTTACATCATGCTCTGACTTTCATATTTCCGACAATGCAAAATTAACATTGCGCTTCGCTACTGACTAAATGCTGATGATTGCTTGACTCCCGCGACACTCATGGAAAGGGTGTGTGCCCTTTCTGCACTGGATCAGCTTTTCAGTTATTGGTTGTTTTTTATTAAGCGAGTATTCAAATGGCTTAGTGTAAAATCCCATGCCTAAGGGAGCTCATTTAAAATTTCACCTGACCAAGACCTTGACTGAATTACAGAGGTATTCAGAATTTTTATGGTGGCCTAGGGCTTTGTCCCACAACCTTGCATCTCAGTTTGAAAATATTTTTCACCGTAGCAGCTGCCAGTTACTTTTAAAACTATTTTGCAGCTTGTGCAGTTTTCTTGACTGCTTACCCTTTTTCCGCTCTTTTACAGACCACGTACATCAAGAGCTGTGTTGTAGTTGAATTTGATGACAATAATGCAGCTATGAGTTTCCTTTGGTTTCCTTTGCTTTGGTTGTTGAAAAATAAATATAAAAATAATAAAAATAAGCAGTGGTGTCCATGTTTTAATTTATAGTGATCCAAGTGTTCGTTGCTGAGTTATGGAAGCCCCACGTGGTTGCGGCGTGGAATCTATGAATGAATGTTGACAAAGTAATATCGCATCTTAAAGGCACAGCGTGATTATAGCAATATTATTTTTACAGCAATACATTCTAGTTCTACAGTAATGTGCCTTACAATTACTTATTTCTTTTTCTACAAAAATAATACACAAATAAAGAACTATAACAGATGACATTTATTTGAGAGTAATAGGTTAGTTACTAGTTACTTTCAAATAGATGTAATCAGTTACAGTTACGTATTACTTTTGTATAAAAAGACCTACGTTTTTGTAACTGTAAGGTGTATTACTTATTTCAGTACTTCTCCATCCTTGCTAGTGACTGCACAGAGCTTCCTGGAACAAGTTTCCAAAAGTAATATAAGGTAATAGAAAAAAATATCTTATCCAACACTGGTAATAGCGGTCTAGATGGGCCAAGTGGTCCTTATCTGCCATCAAATTCTATGCTGCTATATACCCAAGAGAGAAGTTCAAGTAATGTACAGTGTGAAAGAATATTCAAGTCTCTCCAGAGGTTCATTCCTTTCTCTAGTAAAAGACTACTGCAGTAGCTCTAAGATCCTAATTCTTTCTCTGTTGCCTTTTTTCCCGTTTCTCATTTTCCCCCTTTTTCCAGGCTGACCACCTGGAAAAAATTCTCTCTCAAACGCTTGTCTTTTTTTTCCTTCTCTGCACTTCTGGAGCATTGATGTTCTACAGCTCCCCGGTAGCTAATATAGCTAACTTTGTCTGTGTCCCATTATTGCAATGTTATGGTACTTTGATAGCGATAGAATTTCTATGCCTGTGCATTCTGCAGAGAGCTTTACCATACGGGTGTTTGCCCTGTTGGTTTCATTTAGAAACCTGCATGCAGTGTACTCAGTAAAGCAGGTTTAAAGCTGAGAAGGAACCCCTTCTTGCACTTGAGAGGTGAAACCCTTTTCCTTTTTCCCTTAGAGATGTCCAAAGAGACCTCCATGTGCAGGTATTTGTTAAACTGTTGAGTTTGCCTCCGTAGAAGCTGTATTTTAAACCTAAACTGAAATAAACACAGTTTTCTGTTTGTTTTCTTCAGGCCTAGGCATCCAGGCATAACACTGAATGATATGAAGTTCTCCCTCTGTTGTTAGTAACCCGGTGAAATTAATTCTAGAAAACACGGTTTGAGTGTTTATGTTTTCTGCAGAATCTCCATAAGTATTGTCATAATAGTTTAAATAAAAATAAAGTAGGAATGATAATGGGCATACAAAAGCAACACGTTTCTACAATAAGAGCTCTGAGTTTCTCTGTGCTGCAACATGTTTGTAAATATACTGTACTTAATATACTGTAAAATCTGTACTTAAATGTGCAGAATGCTAGATAACGTTCAGCTTTATATTAAAAGAATGTATAAAATTCCAATGTTAGTTTATTTGTTACTTAAGAATGGAAGGTCTTACCAAGGTATAAGCAGGGAGAATCTTCCAGAAGGGGTTGTCTTCCTTGTAGGGATCATTATGATTGGATACCTAGGAGTCAGCTGGCCCTCTCTTCTCCATACTTATACTGTGGGTCATTCATGGGAGGAGCCGTAGAGTGCATAACATTTTCTTTTTGTTAAGGACTGATTTCTTTTTGTGTATATTAGCATATGCTGACTACAGACAGACCCAGATAAGTTTTAAAAGGTTTATAAAAGATCTTTATGTTGAATAAAGAAAGATTAAGTTTAAAAGTGTTGTGGGTGGAGTCTGACTTGGTCACATGCTGTTCTCTTGGGTTAAAAGGAGCTCCTAGCCTGGACCATGTCAGATTCGTTTTGGGATTAGCTCTGGGTTGATCTACTGGGGAGTCTGCAACTTTTCAGACTAGGTACCCTTGATGTTCCCAGGTGGCTGATGCTGTTATTGCCTGTGTGAACAAAAGTTTATTTTTGTGCCTTTTGATTTCATTTCTTATTTATGTATTAAGTATGAGTTAATTTTGTTCTGTTTGTATCTCAATAAATATTTTTAGGCTTGGCTGCTTCTTTTAAGCCTTGCATCTCTACAAATTGGTGTCAGCGTCCATCTTTACGTCCACTCCCTTTTACATACAGAATAATGCATGGGCAACCATGCACAACAGGGCTGTGTTTCCATCAAGGGGTTCTGATGGCAACATAATGCACTTAGGGCACAGAACCCCAGGGGTGGAGTACAAAATGGGTGGGGTGGGTGTCGGCCCCTTGGCAGAGAAGGTTGCAGCACCTTGCACCTTACCTTTCACCAAGCAGGTGACCTCGGTTTGGGAATGAGCTCGAGTCACCAGGGGTTGGCTAGGGATGGAGAGGATTGAACATCCAATGGACTGCTTTCCTCTCCTGGGGGAGGCTTTGCTGACTCAGCCCTTGGCTGCCACCTGGTGGAGGCCTGGAGGTAGTGCTGGGAGCACAAGCAACACACTAAGGGAGGGCTGTGGCTCCTGGGTGTGCACACACTTCCTTGTCACCCCTGTGAGGAAATCTAGGGGAGAAAAGAGGAAAAATGGGCCATTACAGACTAAATAAAGCCCTGCCTGCCCACCTCTACCCTGCACCACTGCCGGTCCACCTGGTCCAGATCAGGACTGTGTTCCTGGGTGGGGGCAGGAGAAACCTGCCCTTCATGGCCCTGCCATGGGGGGGTGATACATGGGGGATTACTGGGCTTGGTGGACCAAGGAGATGAGTGCTGGGCGAGAAAGGGAGGGGAAGGGCTGATACACCCACCTGCGATAACCCACCGGGAAAAAAGTTAAATAGAAAAGAAAAAAATGGGTGGAGTGATATTGATGACCACCAAGCAGGAATGAGATCTGGGGGCAATCACATAGAATGACTTGAAGGTGGTCAGGCAGTGCGACAAGGCAGTAGGGGGGCAAGTGAGATGTTGGGGTGCATAGGGAGGCTATCACCAGCAGAAAGAGGGAGGTGGTGCTGCCTCTGTATAGATCACTGGTAGACCCCCACCTCAGTACTGAGTCCAGTTCTGCAGACCGTGGGCAGGATTTTTAAAGAACTATATCACCACAAGCCCCGGGTGCAGTGACGATACGGTGCATGGAGCTTGTGGCGATCTAACAGGAGTTTAATCTTGTGTTGCAATTGCCACAAGTTATACCAACATTTTCTGGTCTAACTTGCAGCAATCCTGAGGGCCTTTTTCAGATATTTGGTGCAAGCCGCCACAAATGGTGACAACTGTCGCAACTGCGCTCGAGATTGTGGAATCGGGCACAGTTGCAGTGCCGGGGTGGGTGCAGTGCCAGAATTTAAGTGTCATGGTGCAGGACTTGGTGTAAGCCCCACATCATGCTTTGCAAATCCTGTCCCATATATCCAGTTGGATAAAGACAGAGTGGAGGTGGTCTGGGGGGATCAACTAAAATACTGCAGGGCCTGCAACAAAAGCCCTATGAGGCGAGATTAAAGGACCTCAATATGTACACCCTAGAACAGAGATGGGAGAGGGGAGAAATGATATAGACCTTGAAATACCTCACGGGGGTAAATAAGGTATACAGTAGGAGGGAAGTATTTTCCAGATGAAAAGTTGCTCAAGAACAAGGGGTTATGCTATGAAGCTGGAGGGGGTAGAGTCAGGAGAGATGTGAGGAAGTACTTCTTCACAAAAAGAGTGGTAGATTCTTGCAACAGCCTTTCAGCGGAGGCGGTGGGGGTAAACACAGTGGTGGGGTTCAAGAATGCATGAGATAAGCACAAGGGAATCATAGCGGAAAGGACGGGGGAGGGAGCAAGAGCTGTAGAGCGGGCATGGTCAGCGGTAATGGTGTAGGTAGGGAGAAATGGGCAGACGGGATGGGCCAAGTGGTCCTTAACTGCTATCAAATTTTATGTTTCGGTGAACCTGAGAGCAAAGTTTGCGTGATTTACAGAATAATGCATGGGCAAACATGCACAGCAGGTTGCTTCCATCGAGGGGTTATGATGACATCATAGGAACCGCGAGAGTGAAACTCATGTAATGTACAGAATAATACATGGGCAACCATGCAGAACAGGGCTGTGTTTCCATTGATGGGTTCTGATGACATCATAGGGAGTGGGAGAACAAAGCTGGAGTAATGCACCGAATAATGCATGAGCAACCGTGCACAACAGGCTGTGTTTCCATCAAAGGGTTCTGACGACATCACAGGGAACTTGAGAGCAAAGCAAATCTTGAGTAATGAACAGAATAATGCATGGGTAATCATACACAACAAGGCTGTGTTTCCTTTGAGGGGTGCTGATGATGCCATAGATAGATATTTTTATTTATAAAGGCGCCCATTTCCAGAAATACTGGGCTCTGTACAACCAATAGCAACACAATACAATAGTTAAAATCATGCACAAAATATATAGAAATTCTAACCGGTAGCATATACTTTGTCTATCCTAATTAATACCACTAAATTATTCAGTAAATGCTTGCTGGAACAAATAAATCTTCAGGCCCTTTTTAAAGACTTTTACTGAGAGAATGACCCTCACATAAACAGGCAAGGAGTTCCACAGAGTAGGCATGGCCACTGAGAACATCCTGTACCCAGAGTGCCACAGCCTAACCCTGGGGACTCCAAGGCGCCTCCCACAACAGAACGGAGTTCCTGGGATGGCCACAGGGGACAAGGAGATCTTGAAGACAGACAGGTCCCCTTTCATCCAGACCCGAGAGTGAAGCTGGGAAGGTCTCTGATATTATCAGAACCCCCTCTTGCATTCTTAGGACACCAGAACTACTCACCTTTGGTTCACAGTTGTCATGCCCTAAGAAGGCGTGAGGCAATACTCTTACATCCATGAGAAGCCCAGCTAGAACCCCTATAAACTTATTAACAAATAATATCTGTAGCGCTCAGATATCTTGCAATAAAGTTGAAGCAATCAGATAATGTCTCGGATGACTCCAACTCAAACTTCTGTAACCCCCCTACAAATAGGGGTTCCCAAAAAGTCTTCCTGGAGATTGATTAAATGCTCACTGCCAGGCTGGTGTCCTGGGTTTTAGCAGTTTAAATGTATTGCCAGCAAGTGCCTGTATTGCCTCTGTGTACTGTCTCTTTAAGAGCTGCCTGGACTGCAGTCATAATTAGTCTGAGAGGAATCTCTGTTGGAAGATGTACTTGTTTGCTGATCATTTGTTAGAGCTGTAATAATACTGCAGTTTGTTCTAACCTGCCTTCTCTGCAGCATGGACAGTTCTGTTTGTTTCCATCATCTTGGTCCTGGACTGCAGAATGGGCCAATCAGTACATTTGGGACTCAAAATGGAGCCTGCCTAAGGGCCTTGGTGGGGCCAAAACTTGTAGGAATTGTAGTTCTGGGCTTTTGGTGCCTAAAATAACCTGGAGGGGGAACCCTTGTTGTGACTGATGGACAGATCAGCCAACCAAACCTTTTGGATCTTGGGGAAAGTCCTACACTGCTTGCAGTTTCAGTTAGATCTGAGTTGGGAAGTGAAAAAGTAACAGCTCAAGATAGTTCGAGCAGCAATCCATAGTGGATTCGCATGGGAGAACTGTGGAAAGGCCTGAGTTTGGCCTGTATGCCTGCCTGCTGTTCCTGAGAGGGAACTAGTGCTTTTTTTTCAGACTGAATCCAAATTTGGAGAGCGAATTAAGCCACTGAATTGTGACCAGGCTTTAACCTGAAGAAGAATGAAGATTTGCTGAATGCAATCGGCCTGTCAGGACTTCCAGCTACCTCTGAACTCCTGGATTGTGCAGAGACTCTGTAATTGCGACCGGAGAGCCATTTGCCTATTACAGTGGAATCTCCTTACATGTGAATGTGCTCTGTGCTTACAGTGGGTCGTGATTTGGCTCCCCACTGTGGGTCTGAACTGTGTTTTGCTAGCTGGAGGCTGTATCCAGCCCCACAGACTGAATCTGTATCCATTTCTGTTTGCTTGTGCCCTGCTGCACAGGCTCAGCCAGAATACCTGCTATGCAGAGAAAGTAATCGATGGGAGACTGGCCTGGGGATCAGCCCCCTGCTCAACACCTTGAACAGGAGCGACACCTCGGTGATTCGTGTGGGCCCTGCTTCTCTGGGCACTCCAGTTCAACAGCCTACAGTCTCAATTTCATCCTGCCTGTGTCCAGTATTGGGTATCATGAGTAAACATCAGGGTAGCTCCCTGCAACAACAGCTAAATCTAAAAGTGTTGTCATCTGATTGTCTTGTTGCCTTTTCTTTCATGAACTGAGCCCTCCAGCTCTGGATTACAGATAGTGTGTGTTGTGCATGTTGCTTTCTTCCATCACAGGACCATAACCAGCTGCAACGTTCCTGGCAAGCCCGCCGTTTTCCTACTTGGGTACCCAGAGTGTGTGACTGTGTCAGGACTCTGAACTGCATGCATAACTGTCTGATTAATATAACTTTTAAGCAAATCAACTTGATTACATCCCTCCCTTGTTCAAGTCCCCTAAATAAATCAAATTTAACTTTGTTTGCATTTAATCTGACTGTGGTTCCAGTTTGTGCCAAAAGTATTGTACTGTTGCTGTTTGCTATGCTTAACCTTATTTTACAGGGGGTTCCCAGGGTCAAGCTAGAGGAACCAGCCCTGGTGGTAAGTGCAAACAGTGTGGGTAATTGTCTGGTGAATAAGGGTCATTGTGAAAGTGATTAATGTGTATTGTTCAGGCCACTAGAAGGGAAAGAGTGGGGTTATAGTGTCCCGGAGGGCTGTGTCCAGGTTAGCTTGACCACTAACAACACTGACCTCAGGGTGGAGGCACCCGTTTCATTACCCAGGCCCCTTAACCTGCTGTTAGCCAAGCAGGCAGGGGTACTAGCCCTTTGGATAGCGCCACCTAGGGGTTTCACCTCTAACTAACAAAGAGTGCACACCAGGGTGGAAAGCACATTTGAAGAACACAGGGACCCAGAATTACTTTTCTTTAGAAGCTTGGGCCCTGGGTTGAGCCTGTCGGTAGTTTGCAAAACACTGACATGTCGGAAAGTAACACAAGCTGAATCATAGTTCTTGCTGAGATTTCCGGATTGTGACTTTTTTTGTTTCTTTTGGTCACACAGCATCTTTATTTTCCATCTCTGTCCAGGCTGTACTTCATGAGTCCTAGACAGTGGTAAATTCAGGGGTAACATTATGAAGCAGTTCTTCCCTTTGAAGGTGGTAAATTTATGGGACAGCCCTCCAATATAAACAGTGGCCATGATGACAGTACAGGCCTTCAAGGTAGTCTTGGACATACTTCTGCCTATCAAATGCTTCACTGGGTCCCTTGGGTAGAAGAGTGGGTGGGGAACCCTTTTTTTCCACATGACATTTATCCTCCCATGACTGGAGGGGCAATTCCTCAGCCCAGCCCCTGGCTCCCCACACCAGCTACCTTGCCCACCCCAGCCATCTAACTTGGTTGTGTAGTTTCCCCATGAGAAACATAAACTTTGACAGCAGATAAGGACCACTTGGCCCAACTAGTCTGCCCATTTCCCTGCCTACTGGATAAGCTGTAGATCCTAGTTAACCAACAGTCTATTTCTTCCTACCCTCAACAAGAATTGCCTTATGTCTGTCCCATGCATTCTTGAATTCTCCCACAGTTTTAGACCCCACAACCTTCTCTGGAAGGTGGTTCCATGCATCCACAACCCTCTCTGTGAAAAAATACTTCCTCACATTGCCTCTGAGCCGTCCCCCCCTCTGTCTTTAAATTGTGTCCCCTTGTTTTTGCACAGCTCTTTTTTTGAAAGATGCTACCCTCTTTGACTTTGCTGATTCCCTTGAGGTACTTGAAAGTTTCTATCCTGTCCCCCCTCTCCCACCTTTCCTCAAGGGTATACATATTAAGCTCCTTCAGTCTCTCCTTATATGGCTTCTCTTGCAGACCCTGCACCATTTTAGTTGCCCTCCTCTGAACTGCCTTCATCCTGTCTATGTCCTTGCGGAGATGGGGTCTCCAGAACTGGACGTAGTACTCCAGATGGGGTCTCACCAACTGTCTGTACAGAGGGATAAAAACTTTCTGTTTTCTGCTGGTGATGCCTCTTCCTATACATCCCAGTATCCCCCAGCCTTCCCTACTGCCTTCTCACATTACTTGCCAACCTTAAGGTCATCTGATATGATTACCCCCAGGTCCCTTTCCATTTTTGTTGTTGTTAGTAACCCCCTTCCCACTGTATACTGTTCTTTTTGTTTCCCAGGTGCATTATTTTGCATTTCTTTGCATTGAATCCTAGCTGCCATACTTCTGACCATTCCTTCAGCCTTGCCAAGTCCCTTCTCATCCTTTCCATGCCCCCCTGTGTATCAACCCTGTTGCTGATCTTTGTGTCATCTGCAAAGCGGCATATTTTTCCTTCTAGTCCCTCTGCAATGTCACTTATGGACATTAAAAAGGACTGGACCCAGTACTGAACCCTGCGGTACCCCACTAGTAACCCCCCTTTCTTCAGAGTGGACTCCGTTTACTTTTATCTTCTGTGTCCTGTTGTCCAGCCAATGTTTTACCCAGGCTACCACCCAGGGACCCACTCTCAGGTTGGCTAATTTATTAATCTTTTGTGTGGGACTGTGTCAAATGCCTTGCTAAAGTCTAGGTAGGCCATATCCACAGCCCCTCCCTGGTCTACAACTTTGGTCATTCAGTCAAAGAAATTGATTAGATTCATCTGACATGACCTTCCCACTGTGAATCCGTGCTGCCTTGGGTCCTGTGCCCCACTGGCCTCTAGGTACTCAATAATTCTTTCCTTCAGAAGTGATTCCATCATTTTCCCTACCACAGAGGTCAAACTGACAGGTCTGTTGTGTCCTGCCTCTGTCTTGCTCCCACTTTTGTGAAGGGGAATCACATCCACCCTCCTCCAGTCCTCAGGTGCCGCACCATCCTCCCATGATTTGTTAAAATGGGTAGTCAGTGGTGTCACTAGTTCTCCCCTTAATTTTTTTAGAATTCTGGGGTGAATCCCATCAGGCCCCATTGCTTTATCCACCTTCAGTTTTAGGAGTTCTTTCAGAACCCTTTCTTCTGTGAAAGGACTGGGATCGACGCCCCCTATCCAGAATGTTTCTGTTAATTGGATTAGGTACCTCCCCCCTCCTCTTTTGTGAATACTGAGCAGAAGTATTCATTCAGTATCCCTGCTTTTTCACTGTCCCTCTCTGCCCACCCACTGTCCATTCTATTCAGTCTCACTATCCTTCCCTTTGTCTTTCTACATTCCCTAATGTACCTTTAAAAGGTTTTATCCCCCTTCTTAACCGAGTTAACTATCTTTTCCTCAGTTTCGGCCTTTGCTGTTCTGACTGCCTTTCCTGCATCCTTCTGTCTTAACTGATACAGTTCTCTGTCCTGCTCCTTCTGTGTTTCCTTATACTTCCTAAATGCTATCTTCTTCTCCCTAACCTTCCCACCCACCTCTTTTGAGAATCATAGTGGGTTTTTTTTCGTTTTTATTTGTTTATTATCTTCACACACAGACTTGATGCCTCTGTGATGGCAGTTTTGATGTTTTCCCATTGTTGCTCCACCCCTCCTTCTTGCCTGTTTCCTAGTGCATTTCTAAGGCACTCTCCAGTTTTGCCAAAGTCAGCCCTCCTGAAGTCCAGTACCTTCACTTTTGTATGGCTTGACTCTGCAGCTGAGTTTATCATGAACCACACTGTTTGGTGGTCACTTGTTTCCAGATGGCTACCCACTTCTAGATCTGAGATCCTTTCTCTGTCCCCATTTGAGAGTACAAGGTCTAAGATTGCTCCCTCCTAATGGGTTCCAACACTAGCTGTCTGGGCATGCTCCTGAAGGGCATCAGAATGGCCCTGCTTATTGATGTGGCTGTGGCTGTAGTTTACATCTGGCATATTCAGGTCCCCCATCAACAGTATCTCCCCTTTCTCTGCCATCCTAAGGATGCTTTCTATCATATCCCTGTCCATTCCCTTCCCCTGAGATGGGGGTCTGTATACAACTCCTGTGTGGATTGTGGTGCCATTTCCAGTTTCTAAGGTGACCCACAGTGCCTTCTCTCCTCCCTGTTTACTGTTTTGTTCCATTGCTTTTAATCCTTCCCTTACATAGAGAGCTACTCCTACCCCTCTTCTACCCTCTCTGTCCCTCCTGCAGGTTGTGTACTCTGGTATGTTAACATCCCAGTCATGGTTCTCTGTGTATCATGTTTTTGTGACTGCTACGATATCCAGGCATCCCTCTTCCATCAAGGCCACCAGTTCAGGGAAGCTTGTTGCCTAGACTACGGGCATTGGTACTTATTACCCTCCATTTCTTGATGGCCTTACCCCTTTTTGCTCCATCCCTGTCCTAATTTCCTTTGTCGTTTCCTCCATTTATCCCTTCCCTTCTCCCTATCGATGTCTCTGTCTTGGTGTTTACCTCACTAACTAAAATAGGCATAATACTTGTCTAGTGTACTTACCCGGTAAATAAAAGCTAAACAAATAAAAACTACCTTGATTTTTTTGGGGGGGGGGGGGGGGCTAGGAATTCCCTGCTCCTTTCCAGTGCCTCTCCCTTTGGCTAGTTTAAATGCTTGCCAATGAAGCATTTAAACCTATCACCTAGGATCCTGGTTCCCATCCTGGACAGATGCAGACCATCATGCCAGTATAGGCCTGCATCACTCCAGGTGGACCCTAGTCCCCAATGAAGCCAAACCTGTGAGCTCTGCACCAGCTTTTCAACCACTGATTGAATCCCATGGTGTGGAGCACCCTAGCCTCACTCATGCCATAGACAGGCAGCACCTCCGAGAAGGTTACTGTGAGTGCTACTTGTCTAAGACCCTTCCCCAACTCCACAAACTCTTTCTGCACTGCTCGGATCCCTTTTCCAGCCAGGTAATTTTTCCCTATGTGGACAATAACATCCAGCTCCCTCCCCCATGCAGCTGCTCCCATGAGCCTGAGGAGTCGTCCCTGTCCCTCCAAGCCATTGCGCTAGGCAGGCACCTTACCTCCCTCTCCCCTTCCTCCCTCCCCCAGTTCTACCCTCCTAACAATGGAGTCCCCAACCAGGAGTTGTTTTCTTCCCCTGTGGTATTCCATGCCATCCTCCTGTGGGTCTCCTTTGTGGAGGTTCCCAGCATCCTCCTTGTTCTCCACTGCGGGTGTCTCCATAGAGGAACCACTCTTTGCCAGAACAGCACATGAATTGTGGAGAGGTACAACTGATGTGCATCTGTTCCACCACCCTCACCCTCTCTGAGCCTACTGTGGTCCAACTGCTCCTCTTTCTTGGCAACCTCTGAGGCAATGGCGGTGGCCCTGGTGGTCCTTGGGTGGGAGAGGAGGTCCCCCAAATCCTGGCTAACTCAGCCTGGAGATGAGTAACATCCTCCCTCAGCCCAGAGAGGTGCTTGCAGATGGGACAACATTGTATCCTCCAGAACGTCTCCTGGAAGACTGTTGCTCCACAGCCACTGCATTACACCACACCACTCCCATCACGTCTTATTTCTGGACCCTTAACTATTTATTTACATTTTTTTCTCCCTACCTCCATGCCCTTTAAGCTCCTGATCTTTCTGTTCTGATACAAGAAGTTCCTATATTTCTCAGTAGTCTCCTTACTTGCTCAAAGTCAGACCTCCAGCAGCAAGGGGAGGATGCAGAGCCACTCTTTTCCTTTTAGGATGGTGACTCTTTTGTGGCTCTATGATCATTCCCTTCCTGCTCCCAAACAGGAAGTTCCTGTTGTCAGTCAAATCCTGTGCCTATAATAGTAGAACTAGCTAAGGGGGGAGGGGAGGGAAGAAGGGCAATATAGTCCCAGTAGAGAAGTACAGTTATAACAGCAGCTCCTTCCTCTTGCTGTTCTCTGGCTGTTCTCTGCTAGAAGCTATCTAGGTCAGTTTTAAAGTCCAACACACCTGACTACCCTTCTTGGTAGAAATGAGAGAGAATGATCTGTTCTCCCCCCACCGATCAGTATATCTGAGGCAGACCAAGTCAATGATGGAGTGGCAGTGCGGGTGAGCACGCAGCCATGCTGGGCTTCATTGAACCCTCTGACACCATTTTTCTTCCATTTTCTCCCAACCCCCAACTACTGAAGAACTGGGCTAATGCATGGAGGTGCACCCAGCTGACATACCATTGCAGTCCCCTCCAATACATGCTTTTCTAGCAATGCTGTACCCCAAGCCTCCACCTGGGGGCAGCCTAGGCTAGACTGACATACCTCCCTTCCCCAGGAGTGGAGCGCAGTTCACCAGATGCATGATCCTCTCCCTCCCCGGCTGAGCCCCGGTGACCCGAGTCTGTTCCCCAACCCTTCCCGTGTGGGAAGTGGTCAAGAGCTGGGTACCTCAGTCCACTGTACCGCTGGGCCATCCAAGTAGGGAACCCTTTTATAGGGGAACAGTCAGCACTAAGAGACCCATACACAAATGTGGAGCTGGTCCTAATTTGCATTTTGTGTGTACAATTTTTTTTCTTACTGTTTACTGCAGTACAATATATTGTATCAGGGTGACTGCAATAGCTTCCAGGCTGACATTTTCTTTACCAAGAAATCGTATAATCCCCTGCAGCTGACATCAGATCAGGGCTGCAGCATGGGAGATTCAACAGCCTGCAGCGCATGCTGGAGCTTTGATAAACTCCAATCAGATGTTTGCTCGTCCTCCTGTTTTCCCAGACTTAAGTACAGTCCTCTGTGACTGTACTTAGGCCAGGGAGTACAACGGGGCCAGCAAACAAAAGGTCAGAGCTTATAAATGCTTTTAACATGCACTGCAGACTACTGAATATCCCACTGCTGCAGCTCTCCTCTGGCACCAGCTACAGGGGATGCTGGGATTTGTAGTTACAGAAAATGTCAGCTTGCAAGTCCAGACTCAGACTGATACAGTGTACTATGCTGCAGTAAACAGTAACTTAGAAAGGGTTTTGCTCACAATCTCAAGTTACTGTGTAACGTCAGACATGGTTCTTTTCTGTCCCCCCCAACTCCAGTGGCCATGGAGATGAGGGCCATCTCCCTAGGACCCCAGAAAGGAACAGACCTGGACTTTGGGCACCAGAATACCCAGGGATCTGGCGGCAAGTCTTAACTTCATGGGGGTAAGTCCAAAGGGCAGATGGATCAAAGCGACTGCAGGGCTGAAAGGGAAAAAAGCACCCAGGCAATGGAAAGGGGGTAAAAACAATGGTAAGGGGGGAGGATTCCCTTAGACCTTGAACTTTGATTATGGTTTTCTGTTTTTCTAGGTTTTTGTAAATTATTGATGGCTGTTCGGCATTTTTATCACAAAGCATTACTATTATAATGAATGTTCCCCATTGTAGTTATTTGTCTGGTTACATTAGGATGGTTGGGATTTACCTTTAAAAGTGTAACTGGGTTTGTTTCTGGGTTTCCCAGTGGTCTGGATAAGTTCTGAGCTTACTTTCCTGTGTATGTTGCCTCCCTGTATGTCCATAATGTATTTTATTTTTGTTCTGGTCATTTTTGTGGCCTGTGCCTGCTTCCATAGCATAAGATTCCTCCATATAGAGGGGTGGATCTGTAGCCAGTCATCCTTTAGTTCATTTGTGGCACTGTACTCTGTGGATGCTGTCCGTGGCGTGAAGTGGCTTGTTTGCTCAGGAACATGGTCTGCAAGTTGGCAGCAGCATATGTCATTGGACATTGATATGTTTTGTGGTTGACAGCAGCGTCCATGCTGGGAGCTGGACAGTTCTGTAATCGGAAAGTATTGTAACATTGATATGTGTCGTGATTGACAGCAGCCTCCATACTGGGAGTGGGTCAGTTCTGTAATCAGGAGTATTGTAACATTGATGCATATGGCGGCAGTACGGAAGGCATGGCATCTGAGGAGACAGCTCTAGCAGCAAGGTGTATGTGATAATCAGTAAAGTATACAGGGAAATACACAATAATAGCTCCTAGGGGAAAAATCCCTATTTATTTATTTACTTACAATTTGGTGACTGGGAGAGCCACACTGAGCTGGACCTCGTTTCCAGGTGTGACCAGGGAAAGAGGTAATACATCAGGGAGTGAAACAGGAATGACAAAATGACAACAACAAGTGCATGGACCTAAATAATAAAATCACAGTTTTACATGCATAAACAATAAAATGACAGGTGCATGAACATAAACAGTACTATCACAGGTACATGCACGTAAACAATAATCTCACAGGTGAATGTACATAAACAATAATATCACAGGTGCATGCACATAAACAATATCACAGGTGCATGTACATAAACAATAATATCACAGGTGCATGTAGATAAACAATAATTTCACAGGTGCATGCATGTTATCAATATCACAGGTGCATGCACATAAACAATAATATCACAGGTGCATGTACATAAACAATAATATCACAGGTGCATGCATGTAAACAATAATACCACAGGTGCATGTACATAAACAATAATATCCCAGATGCATGCACGTAAACAATAATATCATAGGTGCATGTGCATAAACAATAATATCACAGGTGCATGTGTGTAAACAATAATATCAAAGGTGCATGTGCATAAACAATAATACCACAGGTGCATGTGTGTAAACAATAATGTCACATGTGCATGTACATAAACAATACAGTTAGAGGTATATGTACAGGTGGCTGTGCAGAAACAATACAATCACAAGTGTAGGTGCAGAAACAATACAATCACAGTACAGGTAATAAATGTAAAAAATTACAACCCCAAAAAAATCAAAAATGTATACAAAAGTACTTTGCTATGTAGGTACTAGGATGAGAGCTTATGTCTGAGGTTCAGTTTACAGTGGGCCACACTTTTCCTTTCTCATTTCCATCCTTGATTTAAAAATATTCCTTGCAGGGGCTTAACTGCACTGAAAGAAGTGGTCTGTCTGTATTTTTGATATGTTCCTATGTTACAGGATTATGCAATACGTTTGAGAAAGGAATGTGTGGACTTGAAGAAAGACCTGCAGCCAGTTGATCATGTGAGCCTATAGCTTAATGGTTAGAACACTGGAATGGTTTCCCAGTGGGCCACAATTTTCCTTTCTCATTTCCATTCTTGATTTATTATTTTTTGCAAACTTTATTTTAAACTTGCAGCAGTACAATAGGATCGACATGCTTCAAATCATTCAATCAAATTATGACAGATGGGTATTTCATGTTGCACAATAAAAACAGAGTTGATATACAGAGATTACATTGGCCCATTGTCTACAGACTCAAAATTGAGACATTCTTTTCCCTACTTCCTTAGGTCAGACCGTGACTGTATACTGCCTACGAAGGTTCCAACCAGAGTTTCCAAGTAGTACTAAGCCAATAGGCCGTGGGTTGTACTGTGGAGGGAAGAGGAAGGAGGTTAACTGCAACTTCACAGTTTTGAGAAGTGTGTCAGTGTGAGTGGTTTCTGAGCATGCATGGAGGAAGGGAGACTGATGGGGAGTGGGAGGCTGTTGCTGCAGTGCTGGAAGGGGGACAGAGAAAGCAGACTGGCCAGCTACAGATTTACTGTGAGGAATATGAACGGCACAAGCAGTGGGTAATCGGAGGAGTAGGAGCAGGGCATAGCAATGTTAATGGGAGTGGAGAGGTCAGTGGGAAGAGACCTTTCGCACCAGACCACTGCCAGTCAAGCTATCACCAATTCCCTCCTTCAAAACCTTCAGTGGTGTTGTAGCCGAGGAGGTCTCCTCCTCCTCCTCCTCCGTCAAATCCCTCATGGTCTACTCGGACCATCACCATGACTTCTCTTACCAGATGGATGCCATTCATCAAAAGCTGCAACCTAAACCCAGTGCTCAGTGCACTATAAATAGAATACAATATGGGGTGGTGTGTGTAATGAGATGTTTACACCCCCCGAGGTGTTTGATGGTACAGCATCTAACACCGGGGGGGGGGGTGTAAACTTTGAGTTCACACACACCAGCCCATATTTTATTTGATATAATTGCTTTCCTGGGTCTCACCTTTTTTGCCACAGCAATTATATAAAATAGTAGGTGTTCTGGTGCAACCGTGCTCCGATTCCATTTTTGGACATCCTCAAATTTTGCTTGTCCGAGTTTTAGAAGTGTTTTAAAATACTTTTTAATCCCTTTGTATGTGGAGAAATTCGTCTTTTTTTTTGTTTTAAAAATGATTTACTGCTGAGATCTTCAGGTGGTTCAGTTGTGAGTGAGAAGGCAGGAGATTGGTTCGGAAGTGAGAAACTACAGGCGGACGCATGTGCAGAGTGAGGGAAACCGTGCGCGTGTTTGCCATAATAAACACTCCTGTATTATGGCAAATAACGCCATGGTTTCCTCATTAGTAAACAGGGAGACCCATTAATTATAAAAGAATAAAGCATGCATCCCACGTTCTGCTCATAGAAATATCCTCCTGCGCATGACCTTACTGATGTTTATTACAGCAATATTGTAAATAGTGCCACTTCCAGTTTGTCAACAGAAGTCCCATTTGTCGGTAAGAAAGTACTTTTTGGCCCAGCCAGTCTGCCCACATTTTGTTCTGCCTAATAAGTCTGCTTAACTCTTGTCTTTTTCTCCCCTCTCTCCAAGCCAGCACCTGACCCACTGAGCCTCTCCTATCTCTAAATTTGGGTTCAGCCCCCCCCATTACCTTAATTCTCTCGTCACTTGCCCCACCCCTCCCTCTTCCTCCCTTTGAAAATGTGACTTTCAAGTGCGCTCCCCCTTCCTCTTACTAAATTATCATCCACAGCTCCAGCAGCATTCCCATCCGGATTCTCCAAGCTTTGGTCTAATCCCCCCATTATCCACTCCACCTCCTCTACTACATCTCTCAAAAGCATCCTCCGTGACCTCACAACAAATTCTCCTGACCCCTCCCAGTCCTCCTGTGCTCTCCAAGAATTGCCCCCTTTTCTTGAGTGCACCTTTATACTTCCAGCATCACTGTGTGGGGTACTTCCGACTGCATCACCAGGATATTTAAGCTGTATGTTCATTGCATTATTTTGCACCTTATGTATTGCGATGCTTCATGGTTTTATTGCTCTGTAGAGCTGCTGCCTCTCTCACAATTGCATCTTACAGTACAGAAAAAATCACTGTGCAGATAGTCTGACTGCTCTGCACCTGTTCTCCCCTGTACTTTGTTGTTTCATTGCACCTGCTGTATTGTTGCAATTGTGATTTTCTTACAGCTACTGCCTATTTTTCCTACCTGGAATATGTTTGTGTTTAATTATGTATGCAACTTGCATTGCTGTAGGTTTTGTTTCGCACTGCTACTTCCTGTTCTCCCTTTCTCCCACGACACATATGGAAATGGGCTGTTACCAGCTCAGCATGTCTTTCCTGTTAAAACTTGTTGTTTTTATTTCTGTATATGCCCCCTTCTCACTCTGCCTGGACTCCTTCAGGTCCCCACAAGGCCACTCAGCCTTTCCCCTTACCTGCATGTCTCGAGGTGCTGTACTCCCATTGAGCCTTGGCTTACACCCCAGGCAGCGACAATGTGAGTGACTGACCCTCAAGCTATCTCCGTGTCATCTCGATACCACTCAGATGGCAAGCAGGGGATTGTGCTGGAGTTCGGGGGTATCCTTCATCTCTGGGCAGGACTACTCCTTTAGTTCCGCCCCCACCAGCCCTCAGGAGTCATGTGTGTGAGGGCTGCAGGTGTGCACATCACCAAGTGGCCAGCGTAACTCCTTTCAGCCCCTAGTGACAATGAGCCTGACTGTCCCCTGCATCTAGGAGGCAGTGTGGCATCGATGGACGGGACCATCCCTTCCTGAGGGGGCAGGAGACTGTCCTCTGGAATGGTCAGTCCTTCCCTCCTGGCTGCCTTTGATGACCGAGGATTGTTTCTGAACCCGGTCACCTTTGTCGTGCATTGTAGCCCTACCGCTGTACTGATGGGCACATTCCGGTAACATTTCTGACAGAAATAAATCAATACATACTTAACTAAGAACATTAATTAATTACTAAATAAATAAATAGCTCCTAGGCAGCAGTCCGCCGCCTTCGAATCATGGCTTGCTAAGCCCCTGCCTTTGCACTGCCTCCCCCTCCCCCGTCCCCCTTCGGTTTCTGGTATTGTTCTCTGCTCCTCATTATCATCTGCACGTTGACTGCACCCTAGGCACCGTGTTTGTAGTTTGTTGTTAGCACAACTATTCATTTGTTGTAATTATGGGACCTTGTTGTATCGTCTGCCCATCCCTCCTCCATGCATCTGGAAGGGAGATGTTCCTAGCTCAGTATTTCCTCCCTGGTAACACTTCTGCAGTAACTACAATAAATAAATCAGCAGCTAAATAAGCTCATTACACTTCCTTGTTTCTGTTCCTCGGACGCTGGGTACAACCAAGCATGCATTTGCCATTTTTGAAAACCTGAAACACACAACAATAAACCGCGGTCTTTCATTGCCATTTTATACTGTTTTCTGCTTGATCCTTTTCAAAATTCTGAGAAAAACAAAACCAGTAATTATAAAATGGCAAGAAAAATTCCTCAGTTCTGATTGGTCAGTGCTGGCCTACAACAGTGATGTCATCCCAGCACAACATCATACATATACAAAAGCAACTAAAAATGTCTTTGAAAAATGTGTGTCTCACACTGGCCCAGTTGCTCGGAGGGCTGAGGCGCTGGACGCCTTACCTCACACTGCGCTGACAACCCATGTCGTGTCGATCGTGGAAGGGCACACTGAACAACAAATTGCTCATCTCACGGTGTGACCTGGGGGGGGGTTTACATAGGGTTGTGAAGGATGATCAGTTACAATAATATGTGGGTAGTACAAACAATACAACATTATAAGACTGTGCAACAGCTGGAACACAAGGTATTGTACAATAAACAGTAGCGGAATATTGGGTAAATTACAATACATGTCCAAAATCATACAAAAGAACATGTAAATGTACAAAACAGTAATAATGTGATAGAACCATTTATAGTGCATGAGTGTACCACGAGCAGGCTCGAGGTAGTATGCAAGTGCTGTTGGAGTAACAAGGATGGGGTTAGGTTGTGCACACGGGTGGCCCAGAAGGGCAGGGGAGAAGAGAGGGGGAGAGGCAAGAACTGAATATGAGGAGAAGGGGTAGCCATTTCCTGATTCCCCTTCAGGATGTTGAGAAACCTGCCGGGGGGGGGGGTTCAGGGTAGAAAGGCAGAAACTGGGGATAGGTATTAAGGAGGGTTAAAGTAGGAACAGCTGAGGGAGAGGTAATTGTGTAGGGCTGAGGTAAGGGAGTAGTTGGAGGAGGAGTGTTGTATAAATACTGCATGGTGATAAATAAGGTATGGGAAGGAAGCATTTCTTCAGAAAACAAGCATTTGTCAAGGCCGAATGTTTGCTTGCTGGCATTGGCATTCATAGTGTAGAAGTTACAAAGCTGCATAATAGAAATGGCAGTGAAGTATTGAACTGAAGCCAACCCCACCACCACCACCCTGCAGAGAGTGACAGGCATTGGGGTGTGCCTTTGGGTCGTCAGGCATAACGACCATGCCATTTCACCACACCCTACCCTGCAGACACTGACAAGTGTCACGGTGTGCCTTGGGGTCTTTGGCCCTTATGCGCACCCCATTCCATCAGGAAATACGGTGAGATGGGTGTGGTATAGGAGAATGGGGTGAACTTTGGGGCCGAAGAGTCCAAGGCATACCTCGATGCCTCTCACTGACTGCAGGGTGTGGAATGGTATGAGCATTACAGGCAAGAATCCCAAGTCACACCCCTGATGCTTGTCATTCTCGACAGGGTGGGGCGTTATGGTTAGAAACCCTAACACCTCAGGCATTCGTTGGTATTTTCACTCCAAATTTTCAACATGGTTTTTTTGTGACCCCCACCTCATGAACAGTAGCAATATCAGTTTATTAGCCGAAAGCTGCTTATGCACAGCGACTACAGCATTTAGTACCACAGGTGCAAAAACACATTCTGAACAGGATGTGAAAAATGACAGCTGTACCTTTCATGGGGAGGTGTAAAAAATGGCAATGTTGCAAATCTGCAGTAAAAATATTTAAAAAACTGGTGAAGTCACGAGCGTGCATAGAAACTGTGCAACGCACACCCGTAATGTAATTAGTTTGGGGATTTTTACAGCAGATTGTCAACACAGGCATTTTGGGACCTCCGATCATGAACAGTGTCACTGTGATTTTCTGTATCTGTCCCGAACAATGATTTCCCACAGCGATCGTGCATCTCTGCGCTGAAAGTGTGAAAACACATTTCGGCCATGTTGTGAAAAATGATAACTTTACTGTTCATAAGGAAGTGTGGAAAAATGCCACTGGTGAAAATCTGGACTGAAAATATTACAAAGTCATGAACTTACGAGGGTGCATGGAAACTGCGCAATGCTCACTGGCAACACAGTCATTTTATGGACTTTTGTCACCAAATTTTCAACATAGCCATTTTAAGACCTCTGCTCATGAACAGTGTAACTGTGATTTTCTGAATCTGTCCCAAACATTGCTTTCGCACACCGACTGCCCCATTGTGCGCTACATGTGCGGAAACACATTTGGGGCGACATGTGAAAAATGGCAGCTGTACTGTTCATAATGAAGTATCATAAAATGGCAATGTGGAAAATCTGGAGTGAAAATATAGAAAATTTGCAAACTTACGAGCGTGCATAGGAACTGCGCAATGCACACTTGTAAAACAGTCATTTTAAGGAATTTTTTCACAAAATTTTCAACATAGCCATTTTAAGACCTCTGCTCATGAACAGTGTCACTGTGATTTTCTTAATGTGTCCCATACATTGATTTCGCATCACCAACTGTGCCATTCTACTACATGGGCGGAAACACGCTTTGGGCAAGATGTGAAAAATGACAGCTGTACTGCTCATAAGGAAGTGTAATAAAATGGAAATGTTGAAAATCTGGAGTGAAAATATTGGAAATTCGCAAACTTACGAGCATGCGTAGGAACTGCGCAACACTCGCTCGTAAAACAGTAATTTTTAGGAATTTTTTCACCATATTTTCAACATAGCCATTTTAAGACCTCTGCTCATTAACAGTGTGTCTGTGATTTTCTTAATGTGTCCCATACATTCATTTCGCACACTGACTGCGCCATTATGCGCTACATGGGCGGAAACATGTTTTAGGCAAGATGTGAAAAATGACAGCTGTACTGCTCATAAGGAGATGTGGTAAAATGGCAATGTTGAAAATCTGGAGTGAAAATATTGAAAATGTGCGAACTTACGAGCATGCGTGCGAACTGCGCAACACACACTCTTAAAACAGTCATTTGTGGGAATGTTTCCACCAAATTTTCAACATAGGCTCTTTGAGAGCCCACCTTATGAACAGTGGCAGTGTCGTTTCATTACTCGGTCCCAAAAGGTGATTTCGTGCAGTGACTGTGAAATCACCCTTCAGGCCTGATAAACGCCATGACAGTGACAGCATTCATGAGAAGGGGTCCCAAAAACCCCATGTTGAAAATTTGGTGCAAAAATTCCAAAAAATGCCTGAGATATGCAGCAAAGTTGAAAAAACCATATCTATCCCATTATACAGCTTACCGGCATTTCCTCATTTCGTGGTCGGCTTTGAAGAGTGCAGACGTGTTCCCGGTCCACGAAGATCTTTCGCTGAGTCCAGAGGTAAGTATGGGGTGTGGAGAGGTGGGGTGCACAGTGGGTGGGTGTGGGTGGGGCAGAGACAGCGAGGGACCTTTTTTCAGTTTCAGTTTTTTTTTAAATGACAATGCAGGACGTTTGCCATGCTGGGGTGGGCTCCCGCGTGGATCAAACGGCTGGTTGGGGCGTGGAGCGGCGGGGATTGGGCACCCCCCCGGCGATAGCATCTGTTGCCATGCTGGGTGGACTCCCAGCGTGGCACCTATTACTGGGGTGGTGGTGGAACCAGTGGAGCCGGTGAGGATTTGAATCCCGTCGGCTACTACAGTGTGTGCGTGGAGAGCGACGCAGTATGCATGCGTGTGTGTGTAGGGGAGCGCATGAGCAGGCAACATCTTATCACTGCTCACCGAAGCGTAGCTCCCCCTTTCAACTGTACTCCACTGCATTTGGACTGCTGTCATAGACAGCTCCAGCAGGCATTGGAGAACTGCGGCCGCGCCTGCAAACACACTGACTAAATTGAAAGAGGGCTGCCACAGCTCCGAAAACTCGGATGATGGCACTGTGTTTCTTGCACATGCATGCAAGCAAACATAAAAAGATGTACAAAAACAAAGGGACATGCTGTGAAGTTGGAGGGGGTAGATTCAGGAGAGATGTGAGAAAGTACTTCTTCACAGAAGGAGTGGTGGGTACAAAAATAGTGGTGGAGTTCAAAAATGCATGGGATAGGCATAAGGGAATCTTAGTAGAGAGAAATGGGACTGGGTGGGCCAAGCCATCCTTACCTGCTGGCAAATTCTATGTTTCTGTCATTACAGACAACATATGGAATAATTATGCAATAATGACTAAACAGATGATAATTTCCTGGGATTAATGACCGGCCGGGGGTTTGTGCCTCAGGCAACCCCCACTGGCTGGTCATTAATTCCCAGGAAATCAACAGCTATGAGGTCATTATTATGATTATAAGTCTAACCACAACATTGAAAGTTTTTGTCACCGTTTTTTCTGTTTACTTTGGGGGCTTTTGTTAAGGCAGCATGCACTGACACTGCTGTGAGAGACATCGGGAGGTGATGTGCTGCAGAGGTTTAGAGTGCGTAGGGAGAGAAATGGATAGGAAGGATATGACCAGGTCAGAGTCCTACCCTAAATCCTCCCACAGAGCCTCTTTTTCCTCTTCCTCCAGTGGGAGGTCAGAGTCGGTCCCTCCGGTGGCCACTGGGACCACGCAAAAGAAATCATCCTCCTCTTCTACTAAGGATCAAGGTAAGGAGTCTACTTCTGGGTGTTTGTCCACCCAGCTTCCCTTGGCTCACCAACCCCACAAACCTTCAGAGTTGGTCCATGAACCCCCCTCCCCCTATTGTCCTCTTCCTTTCCACTTTACCTCTACCTGTCTGTTCAAATTAATTTGATATTCTTTACCCTTATTTGTGTAACAGTTTTGTCTTTTGTCATATGATACCTATATCTTGGCGTAGAGCCCTGGGTTCAAAGGTAATTGTAATCCTATAATTGAAATAAATAAGAAGGAAAAGGCATCTTCTGGCAGGCTTTCGGACTCGGGCCGTAAGTCCAGTGGGTCATCTGAAAAACACAGACACTTGGATGACTCCACCAGGTGCCAGGAGACCGTCCTGCATCGGAGGCCTCTGCCCCTGCAAATGGGAAGCCTCCCTTGTGGAGAAGCATACCGTTACCTGGGATAGTTCGCCCCTGGGCCAGTCCAATGCCTGACCCTTTGAATCTGATGCCTGCTCCTCCGATCATCCCATTAGTGGATGTCGGTGCCTTATTCACCTCGTGGTGGAACATGGTAAAGAGGGATTTGCTGTACAGACCTCCAGAGCCTTCCCCGAAGGAAACTCCCGCAGTGCCTCCTCCACCTGATGACAGTTGGGCACCTGATGAGGGCTCTCATCCACCTCCTGGCCCCATAACAAGAAGGAGAAAGCACCCATGATTGGTGCCCTCTTCGAGCGGTTGTCCTCCAGAGACCACATGGGGGACTCCTCTTCTTCTGATGATTCTTATGGGGATGACTTGTCACTACCATCCCCCTAGACCGAGGGACTTTCCCAAGCCACCCACACATGACCCCTCATTTCTAGACATAATGAGGCACATTCAGGCAATCAACCAGTGGGATACCAAGGAACTTGATCCTGAGTGGTGCCACCTGGCTAAGTTTTTGGGATCCAAGGACCCGAAGCCCTTGGTGATCCCACCTTTGGTGGGGCCCTTTCAGGACATAACCAGACTCACCTGGCAGCATCCCTTCACAATGCCTGCTGTGCCCAGAAAGGCGGACAGGCTATACAGGACTCCGAAAGAGGAGCCTTTTCTGGGGGATACCCCAAGGCAGACTCCATGGTACTCACTGCAGCTCATGGGAGAGCTCAACAACCCAAGCACAAGAATGTCCAGCCCCCAGATCCAGAATCTAAAAAGCTGGACCACATGGGCCGTAAAGTCTATTCATCTGTCACTGGGGCTATTCGTTCTTTGAACTTTCAAGCCCACATGGTGACCTACCAGAAGTTCCTGTGGGAAAAGACCATGGATCTGGTGAAGTCTCAGCTGAATTCTGACAAGAATGAGCTTGTGGCCTATATTCAGTTGGGCATGGATGTAGACAAACACGTGCTCAGGTGGTCCTATGACTCAGCTGATATGGCAGCCAGGGCTGTGGCCTCAGGCATCTGCACATGGAGGCATGCCTGGCTCAGAGTGTCAGGGTTCCATCAGGACTTGCAGGATACCACCCTGGATGCACCATTCCAGGGTTCGGTTCTCTTTGGGCAGGAGGTGGAGAAAGTGATCCTGGGACTTCAGGACTCTGTCAAGGTGGTAGCTGAGGTACACAAGATGTACAAATCAGAACTGCCTGCCTCCCATCATCATCCTTTTTGCAAGAACCAAGGACAACAAGGAAAGAGACAACCCCACAACAAGGGAGCCTTCAAACAACGCAGCTGCCCTGTTCCTATCAGTGCCCAGGGCCCGAAGCATCCCAAGGTGCCTCGAACCCCCTTGCCCAACCCCCACAACACAGCATGACTCCCTGCCATCCTTCCCCCTCCATCAGATTCCATTAGGGGATGCAGTAGGAGGGAGATTCTCCCTCTACTTGTCAGGATGGTCCAGTATCACCTCGGACCAGTGGGTCCTTCAGACAATAGAGAGGGGTTACTCCCTAGAGTTTCTAAGCTGTCCTTCGGACAATCCTCCCATTCAGTCCCATCGTTTGGCCAGCCATACTCTTCTTCTGAAGGCAGAAATCCAAGCGCTTCTGCAGAAGAAGGCCATCCGGGTGGTTCCATACACCCAGAAGGGTAAAGGCTTCTATTCCCATTTGTTTCTGGTTCCCAAGAAAACAGGAGACCTTCACCCTATACTGGATCTCAGTCAGCTGAATCAGTTTATTCAGTATTAGAGATTCTGGATGGTGACACTGGCAAGCCTTTTGCCCATGGTCCATCGAGGAGACTGGGTATGCTCCTTAGACATGCAGGATGCATACATGCACATCAAAATCCTGCTTTCACACAGGAAGTTCCTGTGCTTCCTTTTCCAAGGTCAGCACTATCAATTCAGGTTTATTCCTTTTGGCCTCTCATCAGCGCCAAGAGTCTTCACCAAATGTCTGGCAGTAGTGGCAGTGGCCCTGAGAAAGAAAGGCCACTTTATATACCCTTACCTGGACAACTGCCTCATTTCTGCCCAGTCAGAAGACCAGCTGACCAATGCCTTACAGGAAACAGTCTCGATGTTCCAGTCACTGGACATCACTCCAAACTGGGTGAAGTCATTCCTCTGGCCCTTCCAGGGGCTTCAATATATTGGAGTGATCCTAGACACAATTCAGGGCAAGGCCTTTCTGCCAGCAGATAGAGCAGAATGGCTCAGAGGAGACCTCGGACCGAGTTGCAGCGAGGGTTGTCCTGCAGCTACTAGGACACATGGCAGCTATCATAGCCATTGTCCCCTTGGCAAGGCTGAACATGAGGACTCTTCAGTGGCGCCTGAGTTCAGTGGGACCAAGGCGTAGATGAACTGGACCACCCCTTCCGGATTTTGGAGGCGGTTTGTTGCTCTCTCCTATGGTGGTTAAATCCAGTCAATCTTGAACTGGGAGTTCCCTTCCAGAGACCGAACCCCATACGGATTCTTACAACAGATGCTTCGGGTTTAGGATGGAGAACCCATCTGGATGTTCACCATATGAAGGGTGCTTGAAATACAACAGAAAGGTCTCTTCACATTAATATCCTGGAGATGAAAGCCGTTCTGTATGCCCTTCAGGCTTTTCAAGACCAGCTCTTCTGAGGTCCACTACTGGTCCAGTCAGACAATACCCTGGTAGTGTTCCACCTAAACAAGCAAGGAGGTATGCATTCTACCACCTTTGCAGAGAGGCCATGAGAGTGTGGTGCTGGGCAGCAGAACACGGTCTGGACATTACGGTGATTCACGTGCAAGGGGTCCAGAATGTTCTCGCCAACAGCCTAAGCCACTCTCACTCTCTGAATCATGAGTGGGAATTGCATCAAGCAGTGGCAGAAGACCTCTTCAAAAGATGGGGTCGACCAGAGTTGGACCTCTTTGCGTCCCAGTGCAATGCCAAACTGCCAAATTTCTGCTCACTAGATCCAGGGCATGGTGTTTTCTCGTAAGACTCATTGTCCCTCTCCTGGACAGAGAGGTTTCTATACACCTTCCCTCTTCTTCAGAGAGTTCTGCTCAAGTTGCAGGCAGAGGGAGAGCCAGGATAATCCTAGTAGCTCCTCTCTGGCTCATCAAATCTGGTACCCACTGTTACAGCAACTGGCCACAGAGCCTCCTGCACAGTTGCCCCTCTCCTCTCACTTGCTCTCCCAAAAGTGGAGGACCTTTGTCGACCCAGTTCTACATCCTCTACACTTGCATGCCTGGCTTCTGCAGTCCTAGCAGAGGTGAGATCTGGAGTGTCAAGCAGAGTGGCAGAGATCTTGTAGCAGCAAGAAAGCCTTCTACCAGGGCAACCTATGTCATGAAGTGGAAGCGTTTTTGTCTATGGGCAGCACCCCATTCCATAGACCCTCTGAATTGTCTGGTAAAGTATGTGCTGGAGTACCTCCTTCATCTCTTGGACTTGGGCCTCAGCTACTCATTCATTAAGGTGCACCTTTGTGCTCTTTCAGCCTACCATGCACCTATGAATAGAAGGACTCTAGCACAACTTGACATGTGCAAGACCTTCTTGAGGGGAATCTTGCATATCAGACCCCCACAGAGGGATCTTGTCCCTCCATGGCACCTTCTTTTGTTTTAGAGGAGCTCACCCTTCCCCCTTTTGAGCCAGCCATGACATACAAGCTTTGCTTTCTCTCTTGGAAAGCATTATTGTTAGTTGCCATTACCTCTGCACAGAGAGTTTCTGAGCTACAGGCTCTAATGTGTAAAGAGCCTTATATTGTTTTCCATATGGACAGGGTGGCACTGCGTACTAACCCTAAGTTTTTGCCGAAGGTGGTGCCCGAACTGACTCTGAATCAGGACATCCAGCTTCCAGTTTATCATCCAGAATACTCTAACAAAGGACAGGCCTTGTTGCATACTCTGGATGTACATGGGATACTCAGGTATTACCTCAGCAGAACCAGTTCTGTTCAGCAAACGGATCAGCTCTTCATTTCATTTGCTCACATTAAGACTGGGGCTCCTGTCACTAAGCAAATGCTAACCAGACGGTTAGTGCACTGTATCACCTTTTGCTGTCAGCACCACAATAAGCCCTTGACGGGATCGGAGAAGGGTTATTCCACCAGAGCTGTGGCAAATTCATTTGCCTCTCTGCAGAAATTTTCTTCGACAGACCTTTGTGCTGCCGCCACCTGAAGCCCAGTCCATAGTTTAATTAGACACTACAGTTTGGATGTTGCCTCTAGGAAGAAAGCACGGTTTGGACTAGCAATCCTTCAGGGCCTCCTCTCCTAAACTCCATCTATCCGGATCGTCAGTTATCTGTTTGTCCCCCCTCCCATCTGACCTGGGCTTATCTTTGGGTACTGCTTGGGACTCAGTCCTATTGGTATTACCTGCTGCAAGAGCTCTCCCTTGAAGTGAGATAGTACAGTTACGTAAGAACTTACCATAACAGTAGATCTTTGAGAGGAGCTCTTGCAGCAGGTGACTTTCCCACCCACCTACCTACCAGCCTCCAGGGACAAGTAATTTTTCCTTCTCTTAGGGTAGGGGAGACCCTCCTCAGTTCTCCATTCTTTTGTTAGCAGGTCTCCAGCGGGAGAAATGAGATGGCACCGGGGAACTGCCCCCTTTATATCACGTCTGACGTCAGGCGGAACCAACGTTGGGGGTGGTCCCCCACCACAGACTGCTAGCTAGAAGATTTTTCCATGGGATCCTAATGCCTGGTGGCCTTAGTCCTATTGGTAATACCTGCTGCAAGAGTTCCTCTTGAAGATCTACTGTTACGGTAAGTTCTTACGTAAGTGTACTTTTTTCTCCCTCCTTTTTACCCTGTCATCTGGCGAAGGCTGTATGTTCCCATGCATGGACTCTCACAGGCATGTAGCAATGCCTTGCAGGGGAGACAGGCTCCCTTGGCCCACCACAGGGGTTGCTACTATGGCATTACCAAGACACATCCTTCCCCTGGCTGGGAGTGCTGCCATGCAGGGGAGACAGGCTCCTTCGGCCCACCTCAGGAGTTGCTACTATGGTGTTACCAGCACACTGCCTTCCCCTGGCTGGGAGCACTGCCATGCAGTGGTGTTACCCCACTCTCCTGCCATCCAACCCAACTTCCTGAGTTACCTCCCGAACTCAGTTCAATGGTGTGGGGAGCTCATAGCACTTCTGCTGCACTATTGGGTGACCCCAGGTCCACCTCATGTTTGGGGATCTGTCCAGCATCTCATGACTGTACAACACTAAGGCAGAGTGCTGTCCTTCTGTGGTACTGAAACTGTGAAGGGCAGTCAGTGCTTTCTTGAATGAGGAACTTGATCTGCTGATCTGCAAAGTTAGCCCCATCTGATCTCGAAGACATTAAGCAACACATTCTCCTCCTTGCCTCGGCCCTAAACTCGAGATTAGGCATGCTTTACAGACACAAACATTGCCTCGCCCCGGAAGCCCTATGGCTCACCGTCAACTCCTCCGTCCTCACCCTCCTTGACTATGGTATTACCATATACTGTGCTGCCCCCAACTCGGCTCTAACCAGTCTCCGCCTTGTTCTCAACAAAGCCTGCTGCCTCATACTTGGCTGTGATCGCTGCACACTTTACAAATCCTCTAATTGGCTAAACCTTGATAACAGAATCCAGTATCATTCATGCCTTATAACTAAGAAGATCCTCCTTGGACTTGCCCCTCCCTCTCTCTCCTCCATTATCCGCCCAGCTGAGCCAACCAGATCCATGAGAAACTCTAACAGGCAGATGCTATGGGTTCCACATCCACATACCTCCCAACTTCAAAGGACTTTCAACTACCAAGCCCCTGCACTGACTAACTCCCTCCCTATCCAAATAACTAATGAAGCAAGGATAGACCCTTTCAAAACTAGACTGAGGGAATTCCTCCAAAATGCTAATGTATGTGACTGCACATGACCACCCCCTACAATTATCCCTGCTCCTGGTGCTAACTCTTCCAAACCCACTAATCGACAAACAGCCAGGTACAGACCTTTCTGCACCTATTTCAGCTGGGCTTGGCCGGGACCCCTCTACTTTTCTGATCTACTCTGTATCTCATGTCCTGAACTGTAAAGTAATTCCTAGTTATCTACTAACCCTGTAGTGCCACCTTAAGTTTTTTTTCTCTTTTGTATTTCAACTGCCTGAGCTGTGCCCTGTTGTTTGTATTGTACCTGATGTATGACGTGGAATCTTTGTAAATGAGTCTCTGACTCAAAGGTCTTTCTGAATATTTCTCAATAAATAAAAAAATGTAAAAAAATGTTAAGAACAGTGTGTATTTCAAGACATCTCCAGTAGAGCTGCAACCAAAGGCAGTCACCATGGGTATGATTGTCTTCACCATCTCCTGCCTGATATGCATTTCATATCAGTTCTTTGTCTGGGGATGGATAACAAAAGACTGTTCTGTGTTTAACACAGCCTTCGCCGTAAGTGTGGGCCAATCTCCAGGTGATCTCCCAATAAATGTAACTGAAGCAACATGTAGTGGAGATACTTACAAAAAGGAACTGAAGGAAATTGCAGTGGTTTTAGATGGGCTGAGAACAACAATAACGGTTATTAGACCAGGAGCCTTTTCTCAGTTTTACAACCTAAAAAAACTATGGATGGATATAGAGAGAGGGACTGTCTTTTACTCTGGGGCATTTCAGGGACTGAGGACTGTAGAACGTCTTGTCCTGTGGTTTAGAAGCAGAGTGGATGAATGTGTTTTGAAGATGATGCCTTTGAAGGGCTTGACAATCTAAAGAACTGCACATTAAGAGCTTTACTACGCCGCTGAAAATATATACATGAATATGTGCATAAAGAGTAAGTGTGAAGTTGTGTGCAGTATGAAATTTGATTCTGTGAGCTCTTTTCTACTAGATTTTAAGGAGCGCAACACTATCAAAGGAACTGCACTGATGCTCCGGTCCGGACAATCAAATCCCTGGACTCGGTACACAGCTGAATGTAGTTGGTCTCACGTTATCATGGAATTTCTTATACAAAATTGAGGTGAGATATTTATATAATTCCACACACTTTGAATTATTTAATGCTAATTGCTCATTCTTGAGTAAGAGAGCTGTTGGAGTCTGAAATACAGATAGTCAACCACCTCTCTATATCTGACATTCTCGGGAAACCACAGGGCTTTCTGGAAAGTGTTTGCCCCGCTGCTTACTATTTCAAAGTAAAAAGTCTGATTGTAAGTGGCAATGATATCTACAATATTTCCAAGAAAACCTTTGAAAAGTGTGAACTGCTCGAGAGCTTGGACCTGAGCCGCAGTCGGCTAAACAGCTCAGAGACAGGAATTCTATATATAATGAGGAAGCTCAAAAACCTAATTCTAACAGCTTGTTAAAAACTGTTAACTTCTGTCCCTCAAACCAAACATTTACCACTCCAATAACTCACTTGGACCTTTCCCACAATACTGTAGGTGCTCTGAAATCACGGCAGTTTTCCTGTATGGCTGGTTTGCAAATCTCAATCTCGCAAACAACAAGGTTGATGTCATAGAAGAGTCGTCTTTCTATGGGCTAAAAGTCTGACTGAACTGAATCAGGAAGGCAACAACATTTATGTAATTAAAGAATATTACTTGGCATTTAAATTGTTTAACTTCACTCAGCTTGCTTAACAATGGTATGAAATAAATTAATGTGAGGGCTTTCAAAGACCATCTTCTAGTACAGGAGCTCTGTCTGGGCACTCTAGAGAATGGATTCTACTTGAATCTTTCCAAATTTCAACATAGCATCAGAGCCTTATTGCTGGGGGAAGGAGATGTAAATATCATGAACAAGGCGCCTCCCATATGAGTTCCAAGAGACCCTGTACCTTTTGAGGCGAGGCTACCTTTTCGTTTGATGACTGTCAGAGGCACCTGTGATAACAGTGAAAGAACTTCATGTTTGGAGAGTCGATATAGCTTGTTCTACAGAACAAAAGTCTATATTCAGCTCATTCATTAATCTTGAAAAACTTTATTTTCAGAGTGGATATATTGTAAGGAATCTAGGTACTGTATATCACAATGAAATAAACTGAAAGTTGTACCTGGAAGACATATTACTGTTTACATACTTCTATCCTAAAGACACTGAGCTTCTTTTCCAGAACTTGACAAATCTGGAATGTTTAATGCTGATAAACTCTGGTTTCAGTTATTTTACCCCTGTGATGTTTATGGACCTGACATCTTTAAAACTTTTGAAAATTGAACGTCAGAAGATTTCAACTTTGGCCACTGGGATATTTCAGAACTGTGTCGATTTGAAGTATATCTTCTTTTCTTATATTGTTTTCCAGTGTGACTGCCAGAATACCTGGATAATTTCATGGGCAGCCACAAGAATGGAAATGTTATTAAACCTTCATCCGGGAACGATGTTTCCAATTCTATGACCAGTCTTCCTTTGTTAAATTCCTGGAAAATGCATGTGACCATCCCACAGAATTTTTCTTTTTTGTGGTAACAACGGCATTCATCGTCCTGTTTCTGGTGTTCACGTTCCTGTATAAAATGGCTGACTGGTATATTGTTTATTTATTTTATATCTTCCGGGCCTTTCTATCAAGACTAATGGGTGGGAGATCTAAGAAAGTCAAATACAGGTATGACGTGTTTGTTTCCTACAGCAGTAAAGATGAACTTTGGGTGATCAACAAGCTCCTTCCAAACCTTGAGGAGAAGGGGCCACCCCTTCCTCAAAGTGTGTCTCCATAACAGAGACTTTGAAGTGGGGAAGGATATAGTAGACAACATTGTGGATAGCATCTATAGCAGCAGGTGGACTATCTGTGTGATCAGCCGCCATTATCTACGGAGTGAATGGTGCTCCCTAGAGATGAGAATGGTCACTTACAGACTGCTGGCGGAAAGTGAAGACCTTCTCATTCTGGTATTCTTGGAGAGAATCTCCCACCATGAGATTTCAGCCTATCACAGGCTGGCGAGGGCAGTCAAGAAGAAGACCTACATGGACTGGCCAGAGAGGAAGTTAGCAGGTGCTGTTCTTGGGAAGGCTGAAAGGAACCATCATGAAAACTAAGGATGATCAGGAAAATTGGATTTAATACTTTGCTCAATTCACAGTTAAGCAGCTGCCCGATGTGAAGGCAAAGGTTGAATTTATCAAATCCAAATCTACTTTTTTCTGTAGGATGAGGAGGGTTATTGAAACAAAATGAGTCTTAACCATACATTTCCTCTGCTCATATCTGTCTCCCCCACTCCCTTGCAAGTACAGGGATTGGTATAATTTTATTTGTCACTCCCAAAGCTCATATCTGTCTCCCGCCCCATGCCAGTATTGGTGCTGTTGGAATTTTACCTGGTGCACCTGCAGCTGGTACCTGTCTCCTCCCCACCCAAGTACCAGAACTGCCAAAATTATGCATGCAGTTCCCAAGGCTGGTATCTGTTTCCGTCTCCCCACCCATAGCTGCACTACCAGGATTTTACATGGACTTCCACAGCTGCAGTCTGTCTCCCCATATCCCCTCAAGTACTTGCATTACCAGTATTTTACATGCCACCTCCTATCTATCTCCCCCACCCCACCCCAATTCTCTTGAGTACTCACAGTGCCAGGATTTTACATGCCACTCAAAGAAAAGATTGGAGCTTATGGGGACACTGACATGCATAGCAGGCTGTTGGTTTTCCCACTGTTACAGCCTCGCTCTGATGTTGGCTGCAGAGGGTTCTGGACTTTCTGGCTATAGAGCCATGGGAAAGGTTTGCCAGCCCAGAAGGTGGGAGTCAAAACCATAAATGGTTTGAAGTATGGCTGGGACAGACTGAAGGGTATAGTGGTTACTCAGGGTAGTAGTAGTATTAGCAGGAAGGGGAACAAGGGGTGGATAGAGAGGGTTGGTGCCCTATATGGAAGTAGGTTCTGGGTATGTTTCACTTCCATAGTTTTACTCTGTTTCTGCTCAGCACCCACACCTGCCCTGTCAGGAGTTTACATTAATTCTGTGACCTTGCTCAGTGGTGCGGGTCTGCTATCGACTAGGGCCCTGAACTCAACAATCTTCTACCTGGCAGTGGTAGAAGGGATCACGGAGAGTGCGAGGCCTGCTATGGAGTGGGAGCACTGAACTCAGTAATTCTCTACCTGGCTTGGCAGTAAGGGGATCCTGAGGAGGGGGGTACAAGGGCCTGCTATGGAGTGGGAGTGCTGAACTCAGCAATCCTCTACCTGGCATGGCAGTAGAGGGGATCCCGAGGAGGGGGGTACGAGGGCCTGCTATGCAGTGGGAGCGCTGAACTCAGCAATCCTCTACCTGGCATGGCAGTAGAGGGGATCCCAAGGAGGGGGTATGAGGGCCTGCTATGGAATGGGAGCCCTGAACTCAGCAATCCTCTACCTGGCATGGCAGTAGAGGGATCCCAAGGAGGAGTACGAGGGCCTGCTATGAAGTGGGAGCACTGAACTCAGCAATCCTCTACCTGACATGGCAGTGAGGGATCCTGAGGAGGAGTGCGAGGCCTGCTATGGAGTGGGGCGCTGAACTCAGCAATCCTCTACCTGGCATGGCAGTGAGGGATCCCAGGAGGGGGTAGGAGGCCCATGCAAAACAGTTATGTTTGTGGGTCACACTCAGAAATGAGCTGCTTGGTGTGTTTTTCTGGTGAAAACTTTTAAATAAATACATACAGTATATTTGTGTTATCAAAGCCAAAGAGGACAGTGTTTCAGGGGTCATTACTGCACAGGGACTCCCACGATGGGCCAGAGCACAGCATGTAGGGAGCAGTCTGTGATGAGGTGCCATCTCCCTGGGGTGATCCTCCCTGGAAGTTGCAGCACTTGACAGGCATTTAGCTGATCTTGATGATTCAGGAGCGCCAGTCTACTTGAGACGGGGTCAGCCAGGTAATAGCCAATTACACCTATCTGCAGGTGACTCTGGTTTATTAGGGTGGAGGGATGACAATATATAATAATAAGTGTCTTTTCTACTTTCTAAAGAAGATCGCATTAGTTCAGCTAAGTAGTTAGCTATTGTGGTTAAAAGCTCAGATTTTCAGAGCAGCGGTCAGTCTTTCTTGTGTGTTGATCAGACTTCCTTTGACATAATGTACACTTGCCCCAGGTATGTCATAACAGAAAACCTGCACGTGAGCTAAACTGTCATTAGTCAACACTGTTTAAATAGGGACCTTCTCTACCACTGCGGCCAGATGGCAGAAATTGAAAAAAACAAAACTGTCTTTGTAGAAGGACCTTCGCTTTTAGACCAGCGTGTGTAATTTTTCTTAAAAAAAACTTGCATGCAACCATAACTGACATTAGCCAACGCTTGTTTAAAGGTGAACTACAAAGTTACTGATTTGATTAGCCTCCCCACAATGTGTCCCTGAAGTGGCTGTTAGTTAAAAACAGATTTTTTTACAAAACATTTGTATCTTTTGTTTAGTTATTCACAATTGTTTTTCATCACATTCTGCAGGCTAAACTGGTGTGTGTTGTGACACCAATCGAGTGTTTCCATTTATGCTAATGAGGCAGCGCATCACAAACACCTCTCCAGAGATTCCTGAGTAAGACGCACAATGCTGTCAGTTGAGTTCCAGCTATATCCCTAATATCCATACCATTTTCCTTTCTTGTCTGCTGTGTAATGAAATGTAAATTTTAATTTTGGCTGGTAAAGTGCCGTGTTGTCTCTTGAGAGCTAATGACAGGCAATTTTATTCATACGTTTGTAAAATAAAGCATAAAAATAAGAAACTTGCTGCGTCCGTTTGTGACTGTGCCTGCATCTGTCTCAGCCCCCCTTTACTCCCATGAACTAGATAAATAGTGCATTTTCTTGCCTCTTACATCATCTTGCTACATAGCTTTAATTTATTTTCATTTCTGCACACTGCGCTGTAGTAGTTGACAGTACAGTTGTTACATTCTTTTTTACGTGATGTTGTACTGCACGGCTCTCAATTGCCATAACGGTAGAAAAAGTAGGAAGTCTTTTTCACTTTTCCAAAGTCAAAGAAGCCACAATGTGCCTGGATATGTCCGAGGGAACTGAACAGGAAGCCGGGTGAGAGAGAACTTTTTTGTGAGGGCCACTCTGGAGCCAGGTGTCACAATTCTGCCATACCATGCCAGACAGTGTGCTTACAAAGGCTGAATCTGAAGAAAGGTGCAGCCCACAAAATTCAAGATCCCTTAAATTGCCCTCTGAAGCACAGCAAGAGGTCAGGCAGCACTTTTTAACAGTGCATTATATTTATGAGTTACATAGTCAATTATTTGTGAAATGTGTTTTTAATACAGTTTTTACCACTTGTGTGGCTCACGGTCCTGTCTCCCTCCTCCCGGTGGTCAGTCACATGTCCCTGACCAACCTGGAGCTCTTCGCCATGCCTTGCCCCTTTGCTGGGGCTGGAGGAGAGGTGCCTCCCATAACAGTATACATCCTGAGGCCTGTTGGTGTCCTTGTTGTGGTGTAGCATAATCACGTGTGCATGGAGATATGCAAGCAGTATGGAATCGTGTAGCCTCTCACGAAGTGAACTGTACCTGGACTACTACCATGCCTCCACCTTGTGGCAGCCAAAGGCTGAGATGACTTTTCACCCTTCAGCTGAGAAGAACTATCCCTGTGATGCTTGTCCCTCTATCCCCTGGCAGACCACCTGCAACCAAAGTCCCTTCCCAAACCTGTGTTGTCAGCATGGTAGAAGGAGAGTGCCATGTCCTCACTCCTGTGCTCCACTGAGTCATCCGTGAAACTGATATTTCATGACCTCAACACTCAGTTTCCTTGAGCAGCATTCCAGCTGCCACCTATCTGTGATCATTCATCACCCATGGATCCTTTATCCCCCCCAGCATTTTCATGGTATGTGGGGGACATAGCCCTGAACATGTCTGTTGTTGGGCAGTGGAGAAGGTGGTGCTGCCATGGCTCTTTCTATTACATTGACTATGAGCTGTCATTTGTTTTATCATTTCTACTTTTTGTTACCCTTGCACCCTTACAGTTGTACTACCTGTTGCACTACACAGCTGCATTCTCTCCTAACCCTATGAGCTTTTCTTCCCTCTTCCATGTGGCAATGTATTTGTGATATACCGCGAATGGTGTTACTCATTTTGTTATGCATGACCTGTCCTGTACTGGCATGTATATACCGTCTAAGTCAGCCAAGTGTTGCCAAGTAGTGTTACCACACCCATACCAGAGATCTGTGATTGGCCGCAGTCCCAGATTGCTGGTGGCAAATCATGGAAGGAGACTGTGAGCGCCCGATGGGATGTTTTCTTCTACCAAGGGGGGGTGCAGCTTTCAGCTTCCTCCCAGCGACTGTCACCAGGTGGAGGCCTGGTGGTTATGTGAGGCAGGAGCAGCAATGAGGGAAGGGAGCTGTGGGACCCTGTAACCTGCATGTGTCTCCACTCGGGTGCACAACTGATGTAAGTGACCAAAAACTGGTGGGTGGGGCAGGTAAGAACTTGAAGGGGAATGGCAGTGAGGTTGGTAAGTATGATGTCCTCCATGTCTGCTCTCACCCGCTGCACTATGGGGACCTGGATGGACATTCCTGACTGTAGGTATGTTCCAGCAAGGTGTCAGATGGTGGTAGATGGTGATGATGGTGGAACGTGCAGGAGCTAAGCACACCTCAGCTGCAGGAGTGGTAAAAACTGGTATGGAAGAAAGTATAGACCATCAACCCTGCCAAAATTCTTTGCAGGAGTGCTGTTGTCCTGCATGCCTGACACCCATGTTTGTGAACGCACTACAGTTTCTGGGCATCATCCATGAAGTTAGAGTCTCCATCATCCACTGCAGTGCTGTCCTCTCGCCCTGGAGTGTAAGGACTGTTTGCTGCACTGTATTAGCCCCACCAGGCAGAGGCTCTGTGGCAATGCTGTGAGAGCAGCTTACATTTCTGTGGTGCCATTTGATGGTATGCGTGTAGTTTGATGGTATGCATGTTGTTTGATGGTACGCATGCCTTTTGATGGTATGCATGCCATTTGAGGATATATGTGCCATTTGATGGTATGCATGCCATTTGATGGTATGTGTGTCGTTTGATGGTATGCGTGCCACTAGATGGTTTGCGTGTTGTTTGATGGTATGCATGTTGTTTGATGGTATGCGTGTTGTTTGTTGGTATGCATGCTATTTGATAGTATGCATGCTTGATGGTATGCGTGTTGTTTGATGGTATGCGTGCCTTTTGATGGTATGCATGTCATTTGAGGGTATATGTTTCATTTGATGGTATGCATGCCATTTGATGGTATGCATGCCATTTGATGGTATTTGTGCCGCTTGATGGTTTGCGTGTTGTTTGATGGTATGCATGTTGTTTGATGGTGCCGTGCCTTTTGATGGCATGCATGCCATTTGAGGGTATATGTCCCATTTGATGGTATGCATGCCATTTGATGGCATGTGTGCCATTTGAGGGTATGCATCCCATTTGAGGGTATATGTGCCATTTGAGGGTATGCATGCCATTTGATAGTATGTGTGCCATTTGATGGTATGCATGTCATTTGAGGGTATAGTGCCATTTGATGGTATGCATGTTGTTTGATGGTGTGCGTGTTGTTTGATGGTATGCATGCCATTTGAGGGTATATGTGCCATTTGATGGTATGCATGCCATTTGAGGGTATATGTGCCATTTGATAGTATGTGTGCCATTTGATGGTATGCATGCCGTTTGATAGTATGCACGTTGCTTGATGATATGTGTGCCTTTTGATGTATGTGTGCCATTTGAGGGTATATGTGCCATTTGATGGTATGCGTGCCATTTGATAGTATGTGTGCCATTTGATGGTATGTATGCCGTTTGATGGTATGTGTGCCGTTTGATGGTATGCGTGTTGTTTGATGGTATGCATGCCTTTTGATGGTATAAGTGCCATTTGATAGTATGTGTGCCATTTGATGGTATGTGTGTTGTTTGATGGTATGCGTGTTGTTTGATGGTATGTGTGTTGTTTGATGGTACCGTGCCTTTTGATGTTATGCATGCCATTTGAGGTATATGTGCCATTTGATGGTATGCGTGCCATTTGATGGTATGTGTGTCGTTTGATGGTATGCGTGCCACTTGATGGTTTGCATGTTGTTTGATGGTATGCATGTTGTTTGATGGTATGCGTGTTGTTTGTTGGTATGCATGCCATTTGATAGTATGCATGTTTGATGGTATGCGTGTTGTTCGATGGTATGCATGCCATTTGAGGGTATATGTGCCATTTGATAGTATGTGTGCCATTTGATGGTGTGCGTGTTGTTTGATAGTATACATGTTGTTTGATGGTATGCATGCCATTTGATGGTATATTTGCCATTTGATGGTATGTGTGCCATTTGATGGTATGCATGCCGTTTGATAGTATGCATGTTGTTTGATGATACGTGTGCCTTTTGATGGTATGCACGCCATTTGAGGGTATATGTGCCATTTGATGGTATGCGTGCCATTTGATAGTATGTGTGCCATTTGATGGTATGTATGCCGTTTGATGGTATGTGTGCCGTTTGATGGTATGCGTGTTGTTTGATGGTATGCATGTCTTTTGATGGTATATGTGCCATTTGATAGTATGTGTGCCATTTGATGGTATGTGTGTTGTTTGATGGTATGCGTGTTGTTTGATGGTATGCGTGTTGTTTGATGGTACATGTGCCTTTTGATGGTATGCATGCCATTTGATGGTATATGTGCCATTTGATGGTATGTGTGTCATTTGATGGTATGCGTGCCACTTATTGGTTTGCGTGTTGTTTGATGGTATGCATGTTGTTTGATGGTATGCGTGTTGTTCGATGGTATGCATGCCATTTGAGAGTATATGTGCCATGTGATGGTATGTGTGCTGTTTGATGGTATGTGTGCCATTTGATGGTATGTATGCCGTCTGATGGTATGTGGTTTGTTTGATGGTATGCGTGCCTTTTAATGGTATGCATGCCTTTAGATGGTATATGTGCCATTTGATAGTATGCATGCCATTTGATGATATGTGTGCCATTTGATTGTATGCATGCCGTTTGATAGTATGCATGTTGTTTGATGGTATGCATGTTGTTTGATGGTATGTGTGCCTTTTGATGGTATGCATGTCATTTGAGGGTATATGTGCCATTTGATGGTATGCTTGCCATTTGATGGTAAGTGTGCCATTTGATGGTATGTATGCCATCTGATGGTATGTGTGTTGTTTGATGGTATGCGTGCCTTTTAATGGTATGCATGCCTTTACATGGTATATGTGCCATTTGATAGTATGCATGCCATTTGATGATATGTGTGCCGTTTGATGGTGTGCGTGCTGTTTGATGGTATGCGTGTTGTTTGATGGAACACGTGCCATTTGATGGTATGCATGCCACTTGATGGTATGTGTGCCGTTTGGTAGTATGCATGTTGTTTGATGGTATGCTTGCCATTTGAGGTATGCATGCATATAGCAAGATTATATCGTGCACGTTTAATGGTATGCATGCCGTTTGATGGCATGTGTGCTGGTTGATGGTATTCATAGTTGTTTGATGGTATGCATGCCTTTTGATGGTATGCATGCCATTTGAGAGTATATGTGCCATTTGATGGTACGCATGCCATTTGAGGGTATATATGCCATTTGATGGTATGCATGCCATTTGATAGTATGTGTGCCATTTGATGGTATGCATGCCATTTGAGGGTATATGTGCCATTTGATGGTATGCATGCCATTTGATGGTATGTGTGCCGTTTGATAGTATGCATGTTTGATGGTATGCTTGCCGTTTGATGGCATGCATGCCGTTTGATGGTATGCGTGCCATTTGATGGTATGCATGCTGTTTGATGGTATGCATGCCATTTGAGGGTATGTGTATCATTTGATGGTATGTGTCCATGCTTCTGTGCAACACACATCATTATGTGCTGTGTAAGCACTGGTGGATAGGATACCAAATGGAATACCCATGCTGGCATCGTGATTATCTGCCTGCTCACTTCCGACATGTGCCATCCCCCAGGGCACCATGATCTCTGGTGCAGGCAACATTAAGCTGGTCCTGCAAAGCTCCAGCTCTTGTCATCATCCATCACACCCATGTGGCTTTGAAGCTTCACACTCAGAAAGGACGATCTGCCTGCTCAGTACTACACTTTCTGATGTGATTCCATTCTGATTTTTATTTGTAGCTCATCACCAATGCTTCTGATGCTACAGAAGAAGTTACAAGTATTGTCGGAATCAATGCACAACAAACACTGATGATGAAATGTCTCACTCTGACTGGACATCTTCCTAGCCACCACCATCTAATTACCAGAACTATCAGTGTTTCAGTTTGCCAGTCCCATGGCCAATACCTCTCTGTCTACCCCCAACATGTACCTTTACTGTCGGGTATTTCAAATGTCACTCCGCCATTCATATCTGCCTCCCTCCCACGCCTGAAAGTACCATCACTGCCAGACTTTTCATTGCTGCTCCCGCTGCTGTATATGTCTCCTCCACAAGTACTGGCACTGGTATGATTTCATGTGTCACTCCCACAGCTCATATCCTTCTCCCCCCTCCCAATACCCGGACTGCTGAGATTTTATTTGCTTGTATCTGTCCCCCCTCCCACTGAAATATCAGAATTGCCAGAATGTTAAGTGCTGCTCCCGTGGTTGGTATCTCTCTGTGCCCATACCAGCACTGCCAAGATTTTACATGACACCCAGGAATTCTTTGTGGTCACCAGTGCATAGATCCCAGTGTGGCTGTTGAGAGAAGCATTCCCAGAGCACACAGAAACATAGACAGTGATGGGAGAAAAGCCCTATGGTCCATCCAGTCTATCAGTGCTACCCTATCTAAACCCATTACCTACTGTTCAAAATATCCCCAACAGCTTAGCAAATGGCTGGGAGGATTACTTCTCCATTGCAGTGTCAGACAATTGCAGATAGAACAACAAACATCTGTGCTTCAAAAATAAATTCATTTGGTAACATTTCAGCCACTTTGTCATTCCTCAAAAAGAATTCACAGGACTTAATTGATCCTCTTGTTCGATGGAAGTGTATAGGAATTCTACATCAGTACCAATCCACGGAAAATCCTCCAGCTGTGCAAAATTGTTGTCTCAGGAAGTTAACGGCCAATGAAAGAATCCATCATGTAGTCCAGGATAAAGAGAAGCAATTCCAGGAAATCTAGATTCCCTTTCTTACATTATCAGAAAAGGATCACGTTCTAACTGACTGGTTACCATTTAAAAAGAGGCTTCATTATGTTGTGTATTGCCTACTCTCAGGTTGTGTATTTGTCCTTCTGTCCAGGACCACTTTGGAAATGAGCTTGCTCAAAGGGTGTTATGCTTGGTTAAATAAAGTTTTGATTGACTGACTGATGTAAACTAGATGACACTATGAGTCTGGGACAGAAAGAGAGAGAACACACTTTTCTGTATCGAGTGTAATGAATATTGTGAATATATGCATTCTTTTCAAATCAAAAATGTTAACATGTGAAACTTATGACACTATACATTTTTTTTTCACTATTGTTTCTCCTCGGCAGAGCAGCCCAACACGATCACTGGCCACCGGCCCTGCACCCCCGGACCCAGTCGTGCGTGCGGGCAACATGAACCCGCTTCCCCAGTTGGCTGGCCATTATCGCTCTCACATCTACTGGGTATGCACCCCTCTTGGGTCTCTCTGGGGGTGCAAGGCATGGCCATCAGCCTCGAAGATCGCCCTCTGCATTTTCCACATTTTCTCCCCAGTGGACAGCCAGACATGCAATGGCATCAGAGCACATAGTGCTGACGCCTGCCGCGCTCTCCTCCCCTGCTGTTGCATGCCACTTGTAGTGCAGCTGGCCTCTACCAGTCACCGCTACAGGGCAATGCAAGCCCCACTACCCACCCCAGAGAGATGATAGCAGTCATCGGATGCTCAATCCTCCCTCTCCCCTGCCAGCCCACGGCAGCACGAGTTTGTTCCCGAACCCAGGTCACCTGTGTGGTGTGAGGTGTGGCATCCAGTGCCTCAACCCTCAGCGCAACCGGGCCGGCAACACTATATATTTTTAACTCTTCTCCTGTACAGTGGTATATATACTTAATTAAAAAATGATTATTGTTGGTGTATTTATTTAGTGTAATCACAAATCGTCAGGTTTTCTCATATACTGTATATAGTTACTTACACTCAAATAAATTAGATGATTGATGCTGTGTTTATTGATTATAATTTTGAATCAATTTAATAAAAATCTATGAAACAAAAAGAAGTGTTTCCAGCACATGCATGGCATCTCTGAGGTAGGATCCAAAAGTCTAACCTTCCTTTGTAAGAAATAAAGCAGAATATTTTTCACAAGTTGTCTGTGAGGGATCCTACCCCAGAGACAGTTGGAAGACCAAGAGTATCTGTCAGGTCCTTGTGGACTTTGGACAAAATGTAGACCATGGGAATCATTCCAGAGATATCAGAGTTAATGTTCTCTAATTAGGTTAAGGTCCCTGGCATTACCAAACAACCAGAGTAATTCCCTTTTAAAAATGGGGGTGGGTCAGCAGATATCTTTCTGTAATTGCCAAAATTGCCAAGTGCCTATCACTTTAGATTTACAAAAGTGTTTAGTCATTAGGACAATTTTCTCACCCTTGTTTGCATGTTTTACCACTCTGTCAGGGTTATTTTTATGTTCATCAAGTTCCTTTAATTCATTAGGATTCAAATTACTAAAGAAACTGTGGCTACACTTTAAATGTTGCTTAACTACATTGTAGTTAAAGTGTAATTACACTATAACTGCATGCAACATACATATAACTACAGTGTAATTACCCATGTTCCCTGTAATTAATGATTTGTTACATTGAGAGACACTTAAAATAGAGTGTAACCAAAACTTTGATTGGTTTTAGAAAAATAAATTGTGTTAACCTCTAGCACAACAACTTTCTTGTAAGAGTTAATCACAGGATTTAAACCTGGAGGGCAAAACACAGGTTGTGGTTTAAGAAGTGACTTTCATGTATGTAAGTTCATTACCAGAAACAGTAAACATGAGGTCATTAAACTACTGCACAGAGTTTCATGCATCAGTCTGAGGTTTCATTTTATTAGGGATTCTAGCTTATTTAAATTGTCCAAGTCCTTTGATGATATGGACTGGTGTGGTAAAGAGCTGGGATTAAGTAGGGTCTTGATGACATTGTAGGCAAGGAAAATGGTCAGACTAGGTGGGACACGGTTCTTATCAGCGTCAAATTGTATGTTTCTATCTAAAATGTTATTGATATACAATGTGAACATTGATAACAACTCAAATGTGCTGAGGCTTATTTACAGTGATGTCCCATTGCAATCAATAAAATTAGTTACAGCACAAAAAGTTTACATCATGGAAGGAATCCACAGTGATGCGTTACTAAACAGAGTAAGAAACACAGTGATGCGTTACTATACAGAGTAAGAAACACAGTGATGTGTTACTATACAGAGTAAGAAACATAACAGCTTAGGCTATACAAGCATAATGTTTATTTTTATTTATTTATTTCGTCATTCAGACAAAACCTTTGATCAAAATGCTCTTTTTCAAAGGTTCCACGTCTTGTCAGGAGGACAACACAAAAAGTTAGTTACAGAGTATGGGTGCACAAGTACAGAAACAAAAATGCAAGAAATAACAGCAATTGGTCTATTTACAGTTGTAAGCTATCTCATATAGCGGTACATATTGCAGTTAGTACAGCCAAAGGAACATGGCAAATGCTGTGGGTTTAAGGAACTAATTTAGCAGGAGGAAAAGCAGCCAGGAGGCATTATCATTAGTACATATAAAGTCGGGGGAGACTCAACATAGGATTTCATACCCTGTATGTATGTTTTTTTTCTTTTTCTGTTTCTTCCCTGATGCGCTCTGGTGGCCCCACACCTCCAGGCTCTGCAAGTCCTCCTCTGAACCCCACTGGCCTTACTCGAGCTTCCCCCACCCTCACATTGCAGCCAGTCCCTGGGACATCCCATACGTAATCCTTTTTCTTCCGAGGGGGAAGGCACCGGGTGGGACAGCCCAGCTCACTCACGATAGGGCCCAGGGATGCTGCTGAGGTGACAGAGGCTCACTGAAGGCACCGGAGGTGTTGGGGGGACAGAGAGCTGTCATCCGGTGGCCACCGAGTAGTATTTCTGGTTTTCTGGTTTCCCCATCGCAACACTCGTGTAGTGCCCCAGTCTCCACTGGGGGCTGCTACCGAGCGAGGCCTTCCCCAGGGTAGGAGAACAGTCCATCAGATGCTCGATCCTATCTTCCCCCTGCTGACCCCCAGCGCCCCAAGTCCATTCCCAAACCTAGGTCACTGGCATGGTTTGAGGTAAGGTGCCGATGCCTCAACCCTCCACACCACGGTGCCGGCTACACCCTGTATGTTAATGCCGTCAAGAGGAGGCTTGTCATTAATTCTGGTCAAAGGTGGGGCCATTTTCTGTGCAGGACTGACTCGGCCGGAACATACTAGAGAGCAATTTGAGGGAGGACCATACACAGAATAAGCTGGGGAAGACAGGTGCTTTGAGACAATCACATTTGTGCAGGGTCAATGGCAGGAGGACTAAAACAGACTGCTGGAGTTAATGACAGTAGATAGAAGGCTGTTGACAGGCTGTGGCTATGGAAGGCTCAAGTTCAAGGGCTGGCAAGTAGTAGGAGGAAGTAAGAGTTGAAACTCAGGTTTATAACAAGTAATCTATTGTACAGAAATTTTCAGAATTATTTTGCGATTTGATGCAAACCACAGACAGACATTACTGAAACTAACAATTTATAAATGAAAGAACCCATAATGATCAAGTACAGCAAGGTTGATTTTTTTGGCATTATGATGTCATCATTTTCCCATGGGATCCATGCTGATTTTTCCATTTGCAGTTCTTAAGATGTTAATGACTCATGCAGATTCTCAGGGTTCATTAAGTTATCTGAAGGCATATTCATGTAATCCTTCTCAAAATGTGTGGCATTGCTTCTAGAGTTCCCTGATGCCAACGGGCTGATAATACAGGTATCTGAAAAAAACAATTCACCTAATGTTGACTATGGAACCAATCTTCCTGTACTCTGTCTTCCCATGGAGACTATCTCTATCTCTTTTTTTTTTTAAAGGATGTAGTCTTTCAATTCTAGTTTTATAAAAAAACTGATGTAAACCACACAAACTCTGTCCACAATGTTCAGGGCTGGGCACAAGTGCAGTGCTGTCATCTGCACTCTGCTCGTGCTTCCCTACCTGCAGTGATATTCAGGCAGATAGCCGCTCCATCCAACTGAATATCGGGCAGATAGCCGCTCCATCCAACTGAATATCAGGCAGATAGCCGCTCCATCCAACTGAATATTGGGCCATGTCAGCACAGTGCTAAGAGAATCTGTGCTATATCAATAGGACCTGGGCTGCTTATAGCCCACTGGAGATAGCACTACCCCAAAATGGGACAGCACCAGGTCTTCTGTGTATTGTATTCAGCCCAGGCATGCGAATGAGTCCATAGGGCGGGCAAGGCATTAAGGGACCATCTGTATGCTCTATCATCTTATTTGTGTGGGCATAATGGCCCTGTAGCCACCCTTCTCTGGTGTCACAGAGGTTCCCTCCACCCCCAGTTACCCAAAGTCATATACCAAGCAATAATACCCAACAGAGTGGGCGGTATTGGGCAATATTGGACAGCCCGGGGCATAATGAGGCGCGACGCTGCAGGCAGAGGGTCGGTATTGCACATAACACCCAGCCTGGAGGGTATTATTGCACTTAGAAAATGGGCACTGTGGCATTTGTATGTGGGTTTAAAAAAATTGAGAAATGGATTTGAAGAAAGTATGTTAACAATAAAATTTAAAGGTTTGTTTGGTAAAGTAGCTCCTGTTTCTGTCCTGTGCCATATGTTGTCCCCCTCCCCTATTGTGTGTACTTATCCCCCACTCCACCAGCATGTCCAAACAAAATGATGAGTTTTTAGAAAATGTCTCTTTAGTCATTTTTCAGCAGCAGAAAATATACGCTTTGTACAATCATTTTACTAAAGGAAGACGAGCAGTTACTCAAGGGTGCCTGATGATGTCACACCCATAAGTATGAGAAAAGGGAATGAGCGTCAAAAGAATGAATTCATTTTTTCATACTTTTTTTCTTTTGTTTTATCTATTTGTATATGGAATTGTGGCTGTTTGGGTCGGTATTACTTTTTCTTGTACCTGTTTCTCGTTCAGGAGCGGCCGGAGGTGAATATACGAGTGGTCAAGTTACAGAGCGAGCAATGAGAAGCTGTGCCATCGATGAGCTCAGACACACTTGAAAATGGCTGTGGAGTGCTGGCCCAGTGGCACTGAGGGTTGAGGCACTGGACGCCACACCTTGTGCAACGCTGGCGACCCGGGTTCGGGAATGGACTTGGGATGCTGAGGAGCTGGCAGGACGAAGGAAGGATTGAGCATCCCATGACTGCTCTCCTTCCTTCGGGGTGGGTGAGGGCCATGCACCGCACTTGCAGTGGCACCCAGCGGAGGCTGGGTGATCCACAGTCACGGGGCATATATAAGGGGAGAAGTGCAGCAGGTGTCTGCACATCAGTGCAATGCCATTGTACATCCAGCAACTCATTGGGGCAAAAACAGGAGGAAAAACTGGTGGGGCAACTTCAGCAGCTGATGGTCAGCCCTGCACCCCTGGAGTAAACTAGGCATCTTTGACAGCTCTGTGCCGCAGGTCCCCATGGGGGGGAATGCTGCCATAGGCTGGACAGTGTGATGGGGCATATAAATTTGCATGCTGGGACTGACTCCTGGGGTGCAGGCACCAGTGACCAGGGGTCAGTGGGACAGCTCTGACCAGAGGAGGCAAACATAGAAACATAGAAACATAGAATTTGACAGCAGAAATGTGGTCTCCTGAACTGTACACAGTACTTCAGATGTGGTCTTACCAACTGTCTGTACAGAGGGCCACCAACTTCCTGTTTTCTACCGGTGATGCCTCTCCCTATACATCCCGGTATCCCCCTGCCCTTCTTACTGCCTTCTCACATTGCTGGCCCAACTTTAGGTCATCTGATATGACTACCCTCAGGTCCCTTTCCATTTTTTTTGCTGTCAGTATCTCACCCCCCCATTGTGTACTCTTCCCCTGGGTTTTTGTTTCACAGGTGCATTACTTTGCACTTCTTTGCATTGAATCTAATTCAGGACTGTTCTTTTTGTGCTTAGACTGTGTTGCAAACAATGATATGTTGAAAAATGAAAATGACTGTGGGAGCTGTAAGCTGTTTTCTTATGCAAAGAACAGCTGCTTTAATACTGATATTTGTGAAAGAAATTCAGGACTGTTATTTTTGTGCTTAGACTGTGTTGCAATGTGAGTCACTGAGAGTGGGGGGGCAGCAGCTGGGTAGTTTGCTCATTCCTTGAGGGAAATAATTTTTATTTCAAACAGTAAAGAGTGGCAGGGTGGGGGAAAGGTGGTGAGCTGGTGTGACTGTTAACTGAAAAAATGAGGGATTGAAAACAAAACAAAACGAATGTTGCAAGAGATGGAGAGCTCTGTCTCTCACTAAGCGAGAAACAAAAATGGCGGCACCCTCAAATTTCGTGTCCAGTGCTTCAGCCAATCATGAAAGAAGCTGGGCACAAGGATATCACTTGTGAGGCTGGTAAGGTTGGTATGGCTGGCACTTTTAACTTACAGGGCTCTCACTGTAAGTTAATGTACCCCCTGCCAGCCAATCAGATGCTTTATATTCTTAAGCCCATTTTCTAAAATGCCCGATCCCTGGTGGTCAAGCAGTTCTCCTCGCTCCTGATTGCACAGTTTCATGTAAAATATCAGATTCCTGGTGTTCTAACAGTTCCCTCCACCCCCAGTCACCCAGTTTCATGTAAAATGCCTGATCCCTGCTGGTCTGGCGGGCTCCCCCACCCTCAATAATCCAGTTGTAATATATATATTAGTTCCAGGTGGTCCAGCAGTTGCCCCACCCCCACTCATCTGGTGGATGTATGTATAATATGCCCTGGTGGTTTAGTGGTTCCCCCCACCCCTCCAACTGTACACAGACCCCTCCACTTGCTGGAGCCCCACCCTGTATCTCCCTTCACCCTGAGTGTTAGTCTCCATGAAATCAGTGGCAGTATCAGCTCTCCTCTCATCTCCTTGGTCACCTGCCACCTCACGGTCATGGACTGTGATCACCTGATTACATTCCATGACTGTCAGATGGTGACTGACCAAGGAGGTAAGAGGAAGGCTGTGACAGATACTGATTTCATGTGGGCCAGCACTTGGGGTGGGGGGTGTGGGTTTCCCCCACAGGCAGGCAGTTAGTGGGGCATGTACAGTCAGGGGGGTGGGGATCCACTAGACCACTAGGATATATAATACATATGCGATTGGGGTTGGGGGAACTGTTAGATTAAAAGAAATCAGACATTAAAGGAAATTCTGTGATTGGGGGAAACTGCTAGACCTCCAGGAATCTGACATTTACATGAAACCGGGCAATCAGGGGTGGGGCAGCTTGACACAGGGAAAGTGGTAAAGTTACAAACAGTGGAGGCATTCAAGAATGCCTGGGTTAGGCACAAAGGAATCTTAGCAGGGATGGGGAGGGTCTTTATAAATTGGGCATAGCAAATAAAGCATTTTGATTGGCTAGAAAAGCAGTGCCATACATGTATTACACATGGGGGAAAAAAGTACAGGCAAAGAAATCAGTGCCCCTAAATGGAATGTTCGAGCTAAGCATGGAATGTTCATTTTTTAAAAGCCGCCATTGTTTTAGCAGCATAGTAGATCACCGAAGCTTTAGAGCTACTTGATCTTCATTTTTCTTAGTAGAAAAAAAATGTACCGTAGCAAAACCTGCAAGTAATAAAAGAATGGGGGCACTTCAATCAGTGCCTCCCACACCACACCAGCTGTCTTTCACGAATACTCCCACCTGCACAGAGCAGACCGCAGTCTGAGCTCCGTACAGGCTAGGAGTTCCAATGGCCTACAGAAACAGTCACTGGACGGGATTCAAACAGTAGGGCAGGGCACCAGTCAGATTTCCCCACCAGCATCCCTCAGATTCAGTTCCCCAGTTTGAGATAGTTACTATTAAAAAAAAATACAACCAGAAAAAACTGTAATGAGTACACAGAGCACTGGGGTAGTGCAACAAAATTAAACCAGTAGTACCCTCACAACTACATAATGATTCACTTTAAATAGGCGTAAGGACTATTTTATCATATATTAACAATTAAATCATCTTTTTTCATACATATCAACATACTTTTTGTCTAAACTTTTATAAGATAAAAGGTGCCCATTTTATAAGCACAATAAGATTTGGTGTGTGGTGAACAGATATTACCACTCTTCCAGGGACTGAAGACACTCGGCCATGGCCTCATGTTTTACTACGCCTCATGCGGTAATATCTGTTCAACACACACCCTGTCACATCTTATTGCTTGTAAGAGAGTCACTTGGGGGTAGAGTAGGTGGCGGACTAGGTGGACAAAGTTCTCATCTACTATCAAATTCTATGTATCTATGTATGTATTTATATATCTAGGGACAGCTGTAGTACAGCTGCCATGCCTTTGGGGGTGGAGTGGGGGTGGAGGCATGAGCTCAGTGCAAGATTAAGATGTGTTCTTTTGGCAGCAGAGAACAGCACCACTCTGGGGGTTATTTTACCATCTCCATAAACCTTTGACTATGCTCACAAGGCTATGACTACACTGATTATGCTGACTGTGCTGCTGTGCTGAAATGGATGAGCCTGATATAGTATGTGCTGATATGCATGAGCCTGCTATGATATGTGCTGATATGCATGAACCTGCTATGATATGTGCTGATATGCATGAGCCGGATATGATAAGTGTTGATATGCATGGGCCTGATATGATATGTGTCAATATGCATGAGTCTGATATATGTGTCGATATGCATGAAGCCTGATATATGTGCTGATATGCATGGGCCTGATATGATATGTGTTGATATGCGTGAGCCTGATATGATATGTGCTGATATGCATGAGCCTGATATGATATGTGCCAATATGCATGAGCCTGATATGATATGTGCCATGCATGGGCCTGATATGATGAGTGTCGATATGCATGGGCCTGATATGATATGTGCTGATATGCATGGGCCTGATATGATAAGTGTCGTTATGCATGGGCCTGATATGATATGTGCCGATATGCATGAGCCTGATATGATATGTGCAGATATGCATGGGCCTGATATGATAAGAGTCAATATGCATGGATGGGCCTGATATGATAAGTGTCGATATGCATGGGCCTAATATGATATGTGCTGATATGCATGGGCCTGATATGATATGTGCTGACATGCATGGGCCTGATATGATATGTGCCGATATGCATAAGCCTGATATGATATGTGCTGATATGCTTGAGCCTGATATGATAAGTGTCGATATGCATGGGCCTGATATGATATGTGCTGATATGCATGGGCCTGATATGATAAGGTCGATATGCATGGGCTTGATATGATATGTGCCGATATGCATGGGCCTGATATGATAAGTGTCGATATGCATGGACCTGATATGATATGTGCCGATATGCATGGGCCTGATATGATATGTGCTGATATGCATGAGCCTGATATGATAAGTGTTGATATGCATGGGCCTGATATGATATGTGCTGATATGCATGGGCCTGATATGATAAGGTCAATATGCATTGGCTTGATATGATGTGTGTTGATATGCATGAGCCTGATATGATATGTGCTGATATGCATGGGCCTGATATGATATGTGCTGATATGCATGGGCCTGATATGATAAGTGCCGATATGCATGGGCCTGATATGATATGTGCTGATATGCATGGGCCTGATATGATAAGTGTCAATATGCATGGGCCTGATATGATATGTGCTGATATGCATGGGCCTGATATGATAAGTGTCGATATGCATGGGCCTGATATGATATGTGCCGATATGCATGGGCCTGATATGATATGTGTCGATATGCTTGGGCATAATATGATAAGTGTCGATATGCATGGACTGATATGATATGTGCTGATATGCATGAGACCTGATATGATAAATGTTGATATACATGGGCCTGATATGATATGTGCAAGATAAGCATGGGCCTGATATGATAGAGTAGCGATACATGGGCCTGCTATGAAATGTGCTGATATGATAGGTGTCGATATGCATGGGCCAGAGAGACGCTTAGTACATAGATACATAGACAGTGTCAACAGATAAGGGCCTATGACCATCAGATCTCCCATTTGAGCTTGTAAGTTCAGTTTATGTTTTCCTGGATGTCTGCCCCATAGCCCTGACCTCCAGAATTCCTTTATGTCTATCCCATGCATTCTTAAATCCTGTGATTGTTTAGCCCCACCACTTCCTCTGGCAGGAGTGTTCCACTTGTCCACCACCCGTTCTGTGAAGAAATTCTTCTCATGTTTCCTCTGAATTGTCCTCCTCCAACCCCATCCCATACCCTCTAGTCCTGGAACATCTTTTCAACTTAAAAATAGTGTATTCCTGCACCCTGTTCCTCCCAGTAGAGATACTTGTATGTCTATCATATCCCTCTCCCTCCTCTCCTCCAGGGAGTGCATGTTCAGTTCCTTCAACCTATCTTCATAGGACTTGTGATGCAATCCATGCACCATCTTTGTTGCCTCTCTGAACCTCTCTACCCTGTCTATGTCTTCACGTAGGTATGGTGTCCAGAGCATGCACTGTACTCAGGTGGGGAGCCTCACTCAGTATCTTGTATAAAGAATTACCCACCTCCTTTTCCTGCTGTTGATGCCCCTGTCTCATACATCCCAGCATCCTATTTGCTTTACCTGCTGCCTTCTCACTTTTCTCTACCTTGAGTCATCAGAATGATAACACCAAAGATCTCTCCTGCTTGGTGCTGCTATATCCTCACCCCCAATTGATATATTGTGCCAGGGTTTTTGTGCCCCATATGCATTATCTTGCACTTCTTTGAATTGAATTTCAACTGCCAAACCATGACCATTCTTCAGGTTCTGCTAAGTCCTTCTCATTCTGTCTGCCCTCTGGTGTCACTCTGTTACAGGCTTTGTCATCAGTGAACAGTGAAATTCTGCCTTCTAGGTCCTGCATAATGTCACCATGTAGAAGAAGAATAGGACGGTCCCAGCACTGATCCCTGTGGTCCCCCACTAGTCACTTCCCTCTGGGATGACAGCCACTTACCACCACCCTCTGTGTCCTCCCACCAGCCAGTTACGCCTACCACCACATCACTGTCCTGCCCACACCATATTCCCCAGTTTGTGCAATAGTCTTCTATGTGGCACAGTGTCAAGGCCTTGCTGAGACCAGATAGGCCATCCACTGCCCTCCACTTATCCACCTCCTAGTCATCAGTCAAAAAAATGAAATGAGGTTGGTCTGACTTGACCTCCCCTGGTGAATCTACTGCCTTGGGTCCTGTCGTCCATTGACAACCCGGATGTTCCAACCAATCTCTCCTGCAGTAGTGTTTCCATGATCTTCCCCACTACCCGAGTGAGGCTGACTGGTCTGTAGTTCCTGTTTCCTCTTTGTTCCCACTTTTGTATAAAGGACTACATCTGCTGTCCTCCGTCTTTAAAGGTGCCTCCCTGTTTCCAGTGATCGACTAAACAGGATGACAGAGGTTCAGCCACCACCTCTCTTAGTTCTTAAGGACCCTGGGGTGCATCCCATCGCCCCATTGCTTCTATCAACTCTTATTACTTCCAGTTCCTTCAGGACCCTTCTCGTAAAGGGACTTGTGTCCATTCTGTACCATTCTCACCCTGTACTCCTTCAGAACCATTACCTCCTCTTCCTCAGTAAAGACTGAGCAGAAATACTGTTCAATAAGTCAGCTTTACTGTTGTCATCTCCACGCTGCCCCCATCTAACCTTCAGTCTCACTATCCTCCCTTTGTCATTTCTTTTTCCATTATGTACCTGTAAAGTTTGTCCTCTCTACCCACTAATTTTGCAATGTGTTCTTCTGTCAGACTTTGGCTTCCTTACTGACCTCCTGCCTCCTTTGCTTACTCCTAGTACTTCCCCATCCCCTTCTGCCTGTGTCTTTTTGTATTGCCCGAATACAATCTTTTTAGCTTTCACTTTCTTTATACCTCTTTGGAAAACCATAATGGTTCCTCTTCCCTCTTTACAACCGTAATGCATAATTCTGTGTTCTTGTAATCCCATTTTAAATAATGCCCACCGTTCCCCAACCCTAGTTCCCATTCCAGAATCCCTCTTTCAGTATCTCCCATTTTCCCAAAGTCTGCACCTAAAATCAGGATCGTGCTTTTGTGTGGTTTGGTTCTCTCTTTCAATGGTTCACCAATGACTGGTGGCCACTGCCCCGGTGCTCCCCACTGCTACCCCACCACACCGTCATTTGTGAGCACAAGATCCAGTACTGCCCTCTGCTGCTTGGTTCCATGACCAGTTGCTTGAGGAAGGCACCTAAAGGGACCAGAAAACTGCTCCAGTTGATGCTGCTGCTGGATGCTCCAGCCACATCTGAAGAAGAAGTTCCAACCAGTTCCTCATACTAGTCGCCATCCTTGGATGGCTAACACAACCCTATCTGTTTCAACCCTCCTGGGCTGGTGGTCTATAGACCCACCTGTGCGGATGGCTTTCCCCATTTCCTTTCAGCAACACAGTATCTCTCCCCATTTTGTTCCTCCTGGATCTCTCAGGCCCTTATGCTTTTTTCATACAGTGCCCAACTCCTCCTTCCTGCCTGCCTATTCTTCTGAATATGGTTGCATTGGTATATGCATCTCCCAGTCGTATCATTACACCGGTTCAGTGAGCAGTGTCCAGGTCTGACTGCCATGACCTCAGATCTTCCATCTTGTTGCTAAAACCTGGCATTTGCACACAGACTCCATGATTTGACCTCCTAGACTGTTTCACTGTTCTCCAGCCTTCCTTGGTTGTCCTTTACCCTGGTTCTCCTTGATGTCTGCCCTTCTGCAGATTTTGCCCTTACCTGCATATCCCTCTTGGGCACTAATCTCCATCTTTTTACTGCTTTGTGAGATAGCCCTCCTCTGGTTCACTAGTTCACCCCCAGCTGTGGGGTGATCACAGGCACCTCCCGGCTGGCCTGCCACTTTTGCTAGTTTAAAGCATCAATAGCACGAAACTTATCTTAGGCTTGATTCCCTTCAGGATGGATGCAGGCCATCAGGCTTGAACAAACCTCCATTCCTCCAGGCCGGTCCCTAGTCACAATAAATCCAAACAGCACCAGTTCTTCAACAATGAGTTAAGTTCCAGTGCATGCACCCATGTCTCCCTTCCCCTCACAGGTAGTACTGCAGAAAGTGACAGTAGCTACCTTGAACCCTTCCCAATTTCTAACCTTCCTGAACTTTTGGCTTTCCATTTGCCAGGCATTAGTACCTAGGTGGAATACATCAGCTCACCTCTGTCTTGCCTTCCTAGTGATCCCAGGATCCTCCCGTGGCACCCAGGCACCTCACCTCCTGTCCTCCCCTCTGTTCTAGCTGATCCTCTTATGATGGAATCTACCAGGTTGCTTTGTCCTCTGGGGTCCTGCTTCTCATGAGGTCACCTCCCTACAACCTCCATCCTTTCTTCACTTCTGAGCACCTCTGTTTGGTTGTTCTTGCTTGCAGTGTGGCATAAGTGAGTAAAGGCGGAATAGGATCTGGGATGCCCCTGACAAACTGCTCTAACCTCCTGAGCCCATTGTCATCAAGTGCCCTACTCCCCAGCATCCCTTGAGGTGGCTGCACTGGACTGGGTGGTCTCGATAGGGTGATGGTACTCCTGACCCAGTTTACTCCTCTGAGTCTGGCTACCTCATTCCGCAGCTAGAGATGCATGCAGATGGGGCAGCACCTCAGTGTCCAGAAGGTCTGCCGGAATATGGCCCCACAGCCAACGCACTGCAACCACTCCCACATTAATGCTATCCCACTACTTGTCTGCTACTGAAGCTCTCCTTTTATTAATTACCATCCTAAAATCCTGCCACTGATCTAAGATAATTTTCTTTAAAAAAGAAAAGAAACCAATAAATAAATAATGAGTCAAAAAACTTGTTGTGCTGAGGTGGCCCTTTATGCCTCCTACTTCACAACCCTTACTATACCCTGTGTTTAGCCCCTGTCAATCAGATTTAACAGGGCATATAATTAAGAGCTAAAAGGAGGGAGGAGGAGAAAATTGCAGCAACTAAAGACAGCAAGACACACCACTCGCTTAAATTTCAGCCAAAAACAATTCTAAATAAGACAACAAAGAAAGTACAGTGTCCTAAAGCCCACAATCTAAGTTTAAAGAAAATAGCAATTACCAGTTACTCTAAAGCACTAAATTGAATATTTCCTCCTTCCTAGCAGCACTGTGACAACACAGACATTTGAAATGACATGTTGCAAACAGCTGATAGTGACTCAGCAGCAGGAAAGGATTTAAAAGAAAGGGAGAAGAAACATTTTTGTTTTGGGCCAGAGAATAACAGAAATGACAGATCAACCAAAATGTAAAATCATATCATGCACCACCATCCATCCCTTATGGGTGGCCTGAGACGTGAAATCTGGAACCATATGAAAGGAAAACAGGAAGTCACAACAGGAAGGGGTGATTTTACAGCATAGCAGAGGTTAAAAAACAAAAAATAAAAACAAAATGTTCACCAAAGTCTTGATGTCAAAACATTACAGGTGGAACTGCCCTGCGGTGATCTTTCCTTCCTCGATGGGGCTGTCATCAGGCATTTGGATTCATGTGCTGTAGTTGGAGACTGGAGCTAGGGCTGTAGGGTCATCATTCATGGCTGCAATTATTCCCTGGAGATCCTTGCCCATTCTGTCAGTAAATCTACTGTCCTCATCCTTCATTAACCTCTTGGATATCATGGGATACATAATGGCTTGACTCCAGAATATGCCATTTATCTGCATAGGTGAGGGCAGGACAATAACTCAGTACTGGCAAAGTTATGAGTGAGTTATGAAAGTCCTGCCTCCTCACAAGTGATGATAAAGGTCATATTCTAATGTAAGATATTGTGTGCCCAGTTTATACATTGCATTTTAAACTGCAACTTTTAAACTAGTTCTTTATATGAAACTTTAACTGTTCCTGTTGGATTCACTGCTCTGTTTTGAGTGCAGCAGAGGCCCATGAGTGTCACCTGACATTGTGCTAGCTGCACTCCTATTGGTTACGGGTTCCTTTGTTACCCTTCAAAGTAGAGATAAAGGCTGATGATGGCTCCATACTGAAATATATGACTTATCTTCATTTAAAATGCTTCAGCTGCCACAATAAATCATGTATCAGTAAGGTTTGATTTTCACCTGCCTTATATAAATATGTCTTACTTTTGCCATATACATCGCATTGTGTGGAAATAAGATCTTTGCCCTCTGAACTTCATCTGTTCCTGCTACTTGTCAAAACGTGATGTCATAATCCGCTGCTTGTGACATCATAATTTCCATAGCAACCAACTGTGATATAATAACTGTGCAGTGTTTTTCCCATTGTAGAAGCTGGTAGTCATTTGCCATTATTGGCAGCTGGTTATAACTGCACTTATGAGCCAGCATTCCTTCAAAGAGCGCACACGCAATGTTGCTGCTCAGCGGAATTGTGTCAGGTTCAACTCCCAGCCTTTAAGGATCTCAGGGTAGCTGTGGTCTGCTCTTTGCAGGTGGGGAGAAGGGGCATGGCACAGGTGTTGGGTGGTGTAGGAGGCTGTGGATAGGCCTCCCTCCACCAACATGGTTTGCCCATCTTGTGGCTAAGTTTAACTTGTGGGCTTGTTTGTCAGGCAGGAGAGCAAGTGCTGCTGGAAGCACTAAACCTGAAGCCACAGTGTGGCTGTGCTGTGAACGTCTGACAGGGGCTAATTATAATGTAAATAAATAAGAGGAGACAGGTTCAAGCGGCATGGGTGGCTCTTAAAGGAAAACATTTGTTAAACTAATTAATAAAACACAAAAATAACATAATTCATAAGAAATAATAAACATTTAAAAAACTGTGGTGGGGACTTCTGGCAAAATAAACCCCATCAATTATATACAACAAAAATATGAGGTGGTGTGTAAAACTTGAAATTTATATCATAATCTGTAGCTTGTTACATCATAATCATTCTCATGGCAATAAACTGTGATTTATAAACTGAAGATTATGGGCCCCACATTCAAAAGTGTCTGGGTGCATATGCAGGTGATATGCCACACATTGATTGCGCCAACAGAAAAGAATGGGATATTCAGAAAGTGCACCAGGTGATGCAATCTTGCAAACACGTCTGAATATCCACATTATTGTGTGACTGCACAGTGGGAGATGAGCAGCGCAGCAGGTGACCTGTGACCAGCGTGGAGCATACAGAACTGCGTGATGTGAAGCCACTTGCATGGCACACAGAGTTACAATATTCAGCCAGGATATGCAATAGCCTCATTGCACAGTTGGTACCCAAACAGCACATTAGCATCTCATTACTGGAATGTATTGAGGCCATTTGCATGTGCAGTTCCAGATTTGCAGGGCAGCACCATCACTCCCACAAAGGTGACCAGGAGGCACTGCAGCTTAGCAAGCAGGTGAGTATTCATGTTTGTGTGTGGGTGGAATGCATTGGCCTGAGTACAATGCTAATACCCATGGTGGCCACGTGCAACACCAGAAGGGTCTAGTGTCCATGAGGCATACCTATGATGCCTCCAGGCTGCAGGTGGTGCCACCACTGCCCCACACTGCCTACAGTTGTGCAATATCACAACCACACCACCACACTGATCCACTGCAGAGCCCCTGGCATTGTCACAATGCATAGATAGCATCATATACGTAGTTGTTTCTGGTGGTGTGTATCTGGCAAGGGTGTGCTGTGTGCACTTATGGCATACCACCGTGGGTGTGTGCCAATGGTCTGTCCCTGACCCATGCCATGCTGCCACCAGTACCATCATGCACACTGATTCCACTGTTCCAGAAGTCGCCATGGGTGCATGCCACCACCAGGTGATGCTCTGATGGCCACATGGTGCAGGCAATGGCACCTGGGACATGGACTGCATTGTACCTGTCTACTCCGCTGGTGTGCTAGGGGGTGACTGACCGCACTAGCATGTGACAGCTGGGTGTCTATGACCTGGGTGAGGTGAAGGAGGTGGCTGACTGGGACGTTCCAGTGGTGTCACACACCAGTATCTGGCAGGTGCTTGGTGAGCAGGCACAGTGCAGCTGTGGCTTTGGGTACTACCATCCTGGCATGGCTGCTGTGTGTGTGGGTGCCTGAGCTCATCCTGGTGCAGTTCACAGAGCTGTCTGAGGATGTCTTGTCTGCAGTTCAGCAGCCTGCCTATGGGTGGCTGGCAGATTTAGGGCATCCCTTCTTGCCTAACTTTGTGCGACACAAACATGAGATGCATGGCACATGCCCTGTGCAGTTCCACTGACTATACACATGCACAGCATATGTAGGTGTCCGCCCCATTTTTCTACGTGGCACACATATGTGCATGATCGTGCAATCAGATATGCACGATGCACTTCCTCTTTTAAACATCATGCCACAGTGCATTTTCCAGGATGCGCCATGCATCTCTATTTTGTACCGTGCAAGTCCTTTGAGTATGGGGCCCAATGCATGATGTATAAACAGGAAGGAGGAGCAGATGGAATCTGTGGGATGAGGATCCTATTTTCAAACAGCTGTCCATAAAAATAAAGGAAAACAAACACAGAAATATCTGACATAAAACAAGCCTTGCAGAAATATAGAAACACAGGCGGTGACAGCACATCAAGACCAAAGGTTCATCTAGTCTACCCAGAGACATTTTGATTTGTGTGTAAATATTAAGTTTTCAAGGCTTTATTTGAAAACACTGCACTGTAGTGGCTCAGCCACACTGTGGCCTGTATTTTCAAAGTGTTGAGATGGATGCAACAGCAAGTCATGTCACATTTGCAATATCAATTTGCAGCTGCAGCTGCTCTGAAAGTGCACTAGCATTAGAAGATGAATGAACCACAATCTGCTGTGCCGTACTTGGGGCCAGATTAGAACCACAAACTGTACAACTATGATGCAGCCTGCATCTGGGACACAAATTATTATTTTTTTTTTAAACCAGGACAGACACATTGTTTTTTAAACCAGGAGAGAGACACTAAGCTGAAAGCTTGTTCACAGGTTCGACCTGGGAGCAGAAGGAAATTAAGTGACCTATTCAGCGTCACACGCATGCAAGTGGAGGCAGTGGGATTCAAGCCCAGGTCCTCAGGGTTTGCAACTCAGAGCCTTAAACCACTGCACTATTGCCTCCTATTTACCTCCTAAATGTGCCCATATGTGACTGTACTTAGCCCTGGAAGAACAGCGAACAGCATACATCTTATCTGAGCTAACTAAAGCTGTCACACCTGCAGGTTGTTGAATCTCTCACTGGTATAGCCTCTGATGTTACCCGAAGGTGATTCTGGGATTTCTGGTTACAGCAAATGCCAGGGTGGAAGTCTGCAGAACCAGCATGATTACAGTCTAGTATACTGCAGTAAACAGCAAGCAAAACACATGTTTTTTCATGCAAAGTGCAAATTGGGGTTGGCCCCACACTTGGGTGTATGGCTCTTCGTGTTGACTGTTCCTATTACAAGTTATGATTATAGAAAGATGGCTGGATTGCTACTGTGGAAGTCTTTTTGCTTCATAGTGCAGAATTTGCCTTTTCATTATTATTAAAACCATGTTTCAATAAAAGCTCAAAACACTGGCAGAAAACCTCAAGATACTGTAGTCAGCTGAGGCACAAAGGAAATAAGGCTGTACATCCCATGTTCTCTGGACACTCAACTGGTAAAATAACATTTAGATAAACAACAAACTACTATGTATATTTGTATATTATAGGGTGCTCCCTCTATTTGGGGTTGTTTGGGCACTTCAGTGTTAACCCCCAAATTTGCACTTTAATTACTTTGCAGCTATTCAACGGATTTGCATGAAATGTTACATGCATAGTCTCATGAGTAGATCTCTTGACAGAACAAGTGTTGTCCCAGTCAGAAGTGTGGCTTCTGAGATGCAGATAGTGCAAAAATGAATTTTTCAGAATTTTTCTCCATTGTTTGAATGTGTTTTCTATCAACATGCTAGCACCCATATGGTTTTAAATATTGGCCTGAAATGTTCTGGATAGAAAGGCTGGCCCACAGTTCTGCTTGTTGTTTATTTTGTAAACAAATATTTATCCGCTCCAAAGTTATATAGGGGTCCGACTTTTTCATGAGGGGAAAATCACTGTTTTGTTTGCTGCCATCTTGTTTTGCCTCTTTCCATAAAAATTCACATTTGAAAACCCACAAAATGACATTTCTGAAAGCAACCAACGGATGTAGCTTGCTTATCAGGACCCCTTAGCTGGATTCTGTACTTAACTGTTGCCTGTTGCAGAACTGCTCTTAAAATGTTGTTTTAAATTATAAATCTTGCTTTGTGACTCATGATACAAAGCAAGATTTTTGTTTCGTATGACGACTCACAAAAATATCTTTTATCATATGGGGAATCAATGTATTTCAATGGGGTTTTCTACTTTGGTGCATAACGTAATTTTTCAAGATTTTGACACTAAATTTTCAACATACCCTTTTTACACCCCACCTCTTAAACAATATTGGGGTCATTTTACAAATCATGCCCGAAAGGTTATTTTGTGGTCGGTTGGTGAAATCACCTTTGTGTTCATGAGATGGGGTCATAAGAAGAGTATGTTGAAAATATGGAGTCAAAATATGTAAAAGCTGCAAAGTTGTGCACATCTTTGACATTTCTATGCTCACTCATAACTTTCTTAATTTTCAATATTTTAACCCCAAATTATCAACATAGCCTTTTCTTACACCATCTCATGAATATGCCAGCTACTATTTTTCAAATCTGGCCCAAAAACATCTTTTCATGCCTCTGCCATGGAATTATGCTGCGGTGGCATGGAATGCCATTTTGGTGGGGATTAGATACGTTTTACTACCGGGTTGATGAGGCGGAGTAATAGGAAGGCTACATTGTCAGTTTGGTTGCTGTTGTTCTACGAATGGAAGCTCAGGCATGAGGGCCCTGTGCTTCCCCATAAACACAGTATATGCATTTATGAAGGATTGGAGCACAGACAAATAAGGACACAATTACACTATCTCAAAACGTATGGTTGCATGGGACTATCTTAACAAGCATTTGTCAATGCTGAATGTTGATCTGCGTTGGTGTGTTGAGCTCGCTCACTGCCCCTCTGCCACTCGCTCAGTCTGTGTCTCCCGGTGCTGCAGGCTGATCTTTGTACTGGGTTCCTGCCTGTGCTGGCGCCTTGTTTCTGCCCACTAAGAAATCTGCAGCTGTCCCGACAGAGCTTCGTTGAGGTGGCTCACTCTCCCCTCTCAGTCGGTCATTCTGGTTCTCCTGGCGCTGCAGGCTGCCTTTTGTACTGAGCTCCTGCCTCTGTTGGTGGCTTTTTCTGCCCACAAAGTCTGCAGCAGTCCCAACACAGGTCTGTTGAGCCTGCTGACTCCCTCTCTCACTCACTCATTCCGTTTCTGCCATTGCTACAGGCTGGCCTTTTCTATCGGGCTCCTGCCTGCATTGCCACCTCGTCTGCCCACAAAGAAATTTGCAGCAGTTACAATAGAGCTCCGCTTGAGCTGCTTCTCTCCCCTCTCACTTGCTCATTCTGGTTTTCCCACCACTGCAGGCTGCCTTTGTACTGGGTCCCTGCATATATTGCTGCCTTTTTCTGCCACAAACAAATCTGCAGCAGTCCCAACAGAGCTCCGTTGAGCTCACTCACTGCCCCTCCCTCACTTGCTCGTTGTGTGTCTCCTGCCGCTGCAGGCTGCCCTTTGTACTGGGCTCCTGCCTGCATTGGTGGCTTGTTCTGGCCAGAAAGAGATCTGAAGCAGTCCCTACACAGCTCCATTGAGCTCGCTCCTCCCCTCTCTCACTCACTCATTCCGTTCTGCTGGCACTGCAAGCTGGCCTTTTGTACTGGGCCCCTGCCTGCATTGCCATATTTTCTGCTCACAAAGAACTGCAGTCACAATACAGCTCCGCTGAGCTTGCTCACTACTGCGCTGTCACTCACTCATTCTGTTTCTCTTGGTGCTGCAGGCTGCGCTTGTGTAATGGGCTCCTGGCTGTGTTGGCACCTTTGTCTGTCCCCAAAGAAATCTGCAGCTGTCCCGATAGAGCTCGTTGAGGTCACTCAGTCTCCCTCTGTCATGTTGTCCTGGTGCTGCAAGTGGCCTTTTGTACGGAGCTCCTTCCTGCATTGGCGCCTTTTTCTATCCACAAAGAAATCCAGCAGTCCTGATAGAGCTCCATTGAGCTCACTCAGTCCCCCTGTCTCATTCACTGGTACTGTTTCTCCCACTGCTGCAGGCTGGCCTTTTCTACTGGGAACCTACCTGCTTTGACACCTTTTTCTGCCCACAAACAAATCCGCAGCAGTCCTGACAGAGCTCAGTTGAGCTCGGTCCTTCCCCCTCTCACTCGTTTGTTCTTAATCTGTCCCAAACACTGATTTCCCACAGCGACCATGCTATTCTCCAGCAGGAGTGCAAAACATATTTTAGCCAGAATGTGAAAATGATAACTGTACTGTTCATAAGGAGGTGTGAAAACTGCCACTGTTGAAAATGTGGCGTGAAAATATTACAAATTTGCGAAGTTACAAGGGTGTGTGGAAACAGTTCAACGCACACTTGTAACACAGTCATGTTATGGAGTTTCATCACCAAATTTTCAACATAGGGTTTTTAGGACCTCTACACATGAACAGTGCCACTGTCATTTTCTTAATCTGTCCCAACACTGATTTCCCACAGCGACCATGTTATTCTGTGCCACAACTGTGAAACCACATTTCAGTCAGGATGTGAAAAATGACAGCTGTACTGCTCATAAGGAGGTGTGAAAAATGCCACGATTGAAAATCTGGCATGACAATATTACAGATCTGCGAAGTTATAAGGTGTGTGTAAAGTGTGCAATGCACACTTGTAACACAGTCATATTATGAGTTTCATCACCAAATTTTCAACATAGGGTTTTAGGACCTCTACACATGAACAGTGCCACTGTCATTTTCTTAATCTGTCCCAGACAGTGATTTCCCAAAGCAACCACTTTATTCTGCGCTGGAAGTGTGAAAACACATTTCAGCCAGGATGGGAAAAATGACAGCTGCACTATTCATAATGTAGTGGGAAAATGGCAATGTTGAAAATCTGGAGTGAATATATAAATTCGCAGGTTACAAACATGCATGCAAACTGTGCAACGACACTCGTAACTACAGTCATTTTATGGAGTATCGTTACAAATTTTCACCATAGTCATTTCAGGACCTCTACTCATGAACAGTGTCACTGTAATTTTCTTAATCTGTCCTGAACACTGATTTCCCACAGCGACTGCTTATTATGCACTGGAAGTGCGAAACACATTTCCACCAGGATGTGAACAATGACAGCTGTACTGTTTACAAGGAGGTGTGACAAAATACCAATGTTGAAAATCTGGCATGAAAATATTGCAAATTCACGAAGTTACAGTGTGCGTAGCAACTGCGCAATGCACACTCATAAAACAGTCATTTTTGGATTTTTCTGCAAATTTGCAACATAGGCTTTTGAGAGCCCACCTCATGAACACTGGCACTGTCATTTCGTTACTCATCCCCATAAGGCGATTCCATGCATTGACCGCCAAAATCACCTTCGGGGCCGATTAATGCCATGACCGCTCAAGAATTCATGAAGAGGGTCCAAAAACCCCATGTTGAAAATTTGGTGTTAAAATTCCCAAAAATGCCAGAGCTATGCACTAAAGTTGAAAAAAACTATTTATTCCATTATACAGCTTACGGCATTTCCTCAGTCCGCAGTTGGCTTTGAAAGAGTGCAGGCGTGTTCCTGGTCCCACGAAGATTGTCGCAAGCTCGGAGGGAAGTATCCGGTGGGGGTGTTGGGAGGCAGGAGGTGCACAGTGGTGGTGCGGGCCGCAGGTGGGGCAGAGACTACTAGAGACTGTTTCTTTTGCAGGGGAAAAAACAAAAGACATCACAGGACCGTTTTCCCTTTACAGGGCATGTGGCACACTGGCGTGGGCTCCCAGCATGCCACCAAGGCTTTCTTTTGGGGGTGCCAGCAATAGCCGACGTGGGATTGGGCACCCATCGGCACAGAAAGGGGTTATCATTATGCCGTGAGGGGACTGGGCACCCTGTCGGCAGGAATAAAGCGGGGATGTTACAGAATGCCGACTGGGATTGGGGCCCCGTCAGCAAATAAACACGGTGGGGGTTATATTATTTGTGAACATGGTGACGCGCTGCCATGTTCACAAACAATATCAGTGTTCTAGATTCGCCCTGCAATGATGGGTAGCTCCTCATTGCAGTGGATGGCTGATGCTGCAATGACGCGGCGGCCTCTGATTGCAGCGGCAAAATTGTCTGAAGTTGGTGCCAAGGTTCCAAACTTGTGTCACCAGCAGCATGCAGGGGATTGGGGGCGCAGGACAAGCCTTTGCAGGCTGTGGGGGCATTAGCCACAACAGTGCCACGCCTCCACAGCCTGCTTCTGAAAAGCTGCCACAATATATTTCTTGCACTGTGCGCAATCAACATAAAAGTAAGACAATTCTTTGCAAAAAACTGTTAATGCAACATTTAGGGTTCAGGCTAATGCAACAAAAGTGGGAATCGTGGCTTTAGGGTTCACCCTAAACCCCAATGCCACCCATTAGGTATGTATGTTTCTGGAGTGTATGGAATGGGGTGAGCTTTAGGGTTGGCAACACCTAGAAAGACTTTGCCCTGATTTGCTTTAGGGGTTAGAAACCCTAAAGCCACATTTTCCTGTTTTGTTGCTTTAGCCTGAACTCTAAATGTTGCAAACTGATTTTTGTGCAAAGAATATATATATATAGATATTATATATACTGTTCATTGTACTTTGTTTACTGCCTGTTATGACTGTCAACTAGCAGCATCAACTAGGAGCAGATTTATCCTGGACTCCTTCAGGGTGCCTTCTCAAGCAACTGATCATGAAACCAACTCGGCAGAAGGCAATACTGGACCTTGTGCTCACAAACAGGGACAGTGTGATGGGGGTAACAGTGGGGAGCACCTGGGGAACAGTGACCACCAGTCATTGAGGTTTGAAATCACAGAAGAAGCAGAACCAAATCACACAGAAACATGTATCCTGGATTTTACGGGGCAGACTTAGGGAAAATGGGGAGATACTTGAAAGAGGCATTTAGGGAATGGGGCAGGAATCAGGGGTTGAGGAACAGTGGGCAGTATTTAAACGGGATTACAAGAGCAACAGAATTATGCATTAAGCAGGTTAGCAAGAGGAAAATGAAGAGCGGCCATTATGGTTTTCCAAAGAGGTAGCAAAGAAAGTGAAAGCCAAAAGGATTGCATTCAGGCAATACAAAGACACAGGCAGAAGGGATAGGGAGAAGTACCAGGAGAAGCAAGGGAGGCAGGGAGGTCAGTAAGGGAAGCTAAAGCTCAGACAGAAAAGCACATTGCAAAATCAGTGGGAAGAGGGTACAAAACCTTACAGGCACATAAGTGAAAAAGAAAGGCAAAGGAGGGATAGTGAGACTGAAGGGGAGGATGGGGGCTGCATGGAGGATGACAACAGTAAAGCTGACATACTGAACAGGTATTTCTGCTCAGTCTTTATTGAGGAAGAGGAGGGCAATGGGTCTGAAGGGAGTACAAGGGTGAGAATGGTGCAGAAATGGACACAAGTCCCTTTACACGCAGAAAGGGTCCTGAAGGAACTGGAAGTAATAAGAGTTGATAAAGCAATGGGGCCAGATGGGGTGCACCCAGGGTCCTTAAAGAACTCAGAGAGGTGGTGGCTGAACCTCTGGCTATCCTGTTTAGCTGATCACTGGAAACAGGGAGGTACCCAAAGACTGGAGGACAGCAAATGTAGTCCCCTTATACAAAAGTGGGAACAAAGAGAGGCGGGGAACTACAGACCAGTCAGTCTCACCCTGGTAGTGGGAAGATCATGGAAGCACTACTAAAGGAGAGATTGGTGGAACATCTGGTTGTCCATGGATTGCAGGATCCAAGGCAGCATGGTTTCACCAGGGAGGTTATGTCAGACCAACCTCATTGAATTTTGACTGGGTGACTAGGGAGGTGGATCAGGGAGAGCAGTGGACATGGCCTATCTGGACTTCAGCAAGGCCTTTGACACTGTGCCACATAGAAGACTATTACACAAACTGGGGAATATGGGTGGGGGCAGGACAGTAGTGTGGTGGGTAGGTAACTGACTGGGTGGCAGGACACAGAGGGTGGTGGTAAATGGCTGTCACTCCACAGAGGGAAGAGTGACCAGTGGGATGCCACAGGGATCAGTGCTGGGACCGGTCCTATTCAACATCTTCATCAGTGACATTGTGGGACCTAGAAGGCAGAATTTCACTGTTCGCTGATGACACAAAGCTCTGTAACAGAGTAGACACACCAGAGGGTGTAGACAGAATGAGAAGGGATCTGCAGAAATTTGAAGAATGGTCAGGGGTTTGGCAGTTGAAATTCAATGCAAAGAAGTGCAAGATAATGCATATGGGCACAAAACCCTGGCACAATATATCAGTTGGGGGTGAGGCTATAACTGCACCAGGCAGGAAAGGAATCTTGGGGTTATCATCTCCAATGACCTCAAGGTAGGGAAACAGTGTGACAAGGCAGCAGGTAAAGCAAATAGGATGCTGGGATGCATAGCTGGGGCATCACCAGCAGGAAAAGAGAGGTCATGATTGCACTATACAAGACACTAGTGAGGCCCCACCTGGAGTACAATGTACAGTTCTGGGGACCTTACCTATGTAAGGACAGAGGGTAGAGAAAGTTCAGAGGAGGGCAACAAAGATGGTACATGGATTGCATCACAAGTCCTATGAGGACAGGTTGAAGGAATTGAATATGTACTCCCTGGAGGAGAGGAGAGAGAGAGGGGACATGATAGAGACATACAAGTATCTTACAGGGAGGAAAAGGTGCAAGAAAACACTATTTTTAAGCAAAAAGATATTCCAGGACTAGAGGGCATGGGATGAAGTTGGAGGAGGACGATTCAGAGGAAATGTGAGGAAGAATTTCTTCACAGAACGGGTGGTGGACAAGTGGAACACCCTTCCTGAGGAAATAGTAGGGACTGAAACAATAACAGGATTTAAGAATGCATGGGATAGACATAAAGGAATTCTGGAGGTCAGGGGTAAGGGCAACAGTTCTAGGAAAACATAAACTGAAGTTACAAACTCAAATGGGCAGACTAGGTGGTCCATAGGCCCTTATCTGCTGACACTGTCTATGTATCTATGTAACTAAGGGTTTCCTTTGTCTTGCCTTCTTGTTAGCTGCTTCATTATGCCAAGAATGTCTATTTTAAAAACAGTGCTGGTGAGAGATGTATTTTGATGTGAACGGTGACCCACCAGCAAGATATGACATCCTTAACTTCCACTTGTCCCCTGATGGAACCAGCAGGTACTTCAGAGTTGGCGTCTTTGAGAACAAAGCCCTGGAAGACCAGAGCTCACCATCAACAAGAGTGACATTTTGTGGAATGAAAGGTTCATGCAGGTATTTCACAGCACAGATCTTGTTTTTATTCTTCAGACTTTCACAAATACAGTGTAGCAGTTAGTTTGTTTGTTTGTTTGTTTCTTTCTTTCTTTCTTTCTTTCTTTCTTTCTTTCTTTCTTTCTTTCTTTCTTCCAACCTGTTCCCCATCTGGAGTGAATGTCAACCTGTCTGTCTGTCAGGCTATCAATCTATCTGTCTGTCTGTCTGTCTATGTATCAGTCTATTTGTCTGTCTGTCTGTCATCTTTGTCTGTCTCAGATGTCTGTTGATCTGTCTACTTTCAATGAGTGCTAATTAAGTCCACCAGATTGAAGCTATGCACAGCAATGTAGGACATTGTGACTACAAAGTCTCCAAACATAAAACACAAATGTGCTTGTAGATACAGACACACACACACACACACACACACATACATACATACACAGCCGCAGACACACAAACACACACAGATACACACACACTTATCTTTGTTTATTAAACTATAGTTTTGGACCCAGCTGGACATGTCTGTAAATTCAACCATAGCCTAATATACAGATATCACCCCCACATGTTGCAGAAAGCGTACTTGCTGTTAAAAATGTTCTGAAATGACCATCTGCTACCCACAGCATGAGAATAGGGTGGCTCCTTTGCCTGACACCCGATGGCAAACCATGGAAACTTACCACTTCAGCGACAGTCGCTGTAATGGTCCGTTCCGTTTTTCATTTTCCTGCAGTGTCCTGCCCTCCCTGGATCAACTCAACCTGGAGCTGAGAATCCTGGTCTGGGGAGGGTGTGGTGGCACAGCCCCCACAGAAAACACGGGAGTTGGGCGGCATAATACCTGCTTCGGTATTATGCCGTCACTGTATGGGAGGTCGACAGGTTTACCTTCTACCTAACTTGGTGCTTCTGACTATAAAAACTGTGTTATACAACAGATTTTTTATTAAGGTTCTAGGCTCTGATTTTCAGCATCTGGTGCACAGATCACAAATGCCTGGATATTCTGTCAATTTTAGTCCAACACCTTCTACTGTCCACATCACAAACTGTCTGAAGGGGAATTCCTGGGGTGTGCTTTATAAATGAGGGAGGGTATTGGCCACAGAATGGTAGCAGTGACTCATTAATGAAATGTAAGTAGTGCAGGATTCTAGCTATGAATAATGTGTATACTGAAGGAAACAGTCCATGTTTGGTCATAAAATTTTGTCAGACCTCATCTGAGCATCTGTGCATTAGTGGGGAGATGGGGTGCGCAGAGGTGGGTGCGGGCTGGGGTAGGAGACCCGACAGCGAGGACTGTTTTTTGTTTCAGCTTATAATGAAAAAAACCACCACCACGGACCATTTTCTTTTTACAGAGTGTAAGGAAAATGTTGGGCACACTGGAGTGGACTACAGTGTGTCCCATGAGTTGGGGGGCTGATGTTGCCGCATTGGGGTGGTCTCCCAGTGTGGCACCCAATGGGGTGGGTGGGGCAGGAAAATACCAATGCAATCCGATTTTGAACACGGAGGCACACTGGGGTGGGTTCCTAGTGTGCCACGAATATTGAGGGGTAATCATGCCGACAGGAGGATTGGGTACCCCAAAGTCGGCTTGATGGGGATTGTGAGAGGTGGACGGTGACAGCCGCTGCCATATTTATTGAAATGTTACATCAGGCAAGGTACATAGAAACATAGAAGTTGCCGGCAGATAAGGACCGCAAGGCCCAGCCAGTCTGCCCATTTTTCTACCTTATGAATGTGCTATTGGCCTTTGCTCTGTCAATGACCTATCTATTCATACTCATCTGTATTGCTCCTTATGCCTATCCCATGCCTGTTTGAAGCCCTGCACTGTATTCTTAACCACCACTTCCTGAGGTAGGCCGTTCCATGCATCCACCACCCTTTCTGTGAAAAGAACTTTCTCTCGTTACCCCTTAATCGACCTCCCTCTAATCTCATGCTGTGTCCTCTTGTCCTGCTATTTTCTTATATTGAAACATGTTCGACTCTTTCATCTTGTTAATGCCCTTAAGATGTTTGAATGTTTCGATCATATCACCTCTCTCCCCCTTTGCTCTAGGGTATACATACTGAGCTCCATTAATCTGTCCTCATATGTTTTCTGATGCAGTCCCTGTACCATTTTGTTTGCTTCTCTGGACTGCCTCAATCTGGTTAATGTCCTTGTGATGGTGTGGCCTGCAGTACTGCACACAGTACTCCAGATGGGGTCTAACCAGTGTCTTGTAAAGAGGGATTATTACCTCCCTCTTCTGACTTGTATACCCCTACTAATAACACCCCAACATCATACTAACTTACTAAAATGCCAGCAGAATAGGCCTAATGGTCTTCATGTCTGCTCGCTTGGTCAGCACCCTCCACCCTGGGAGCTGACCCCTTGCCCTCTCTGGCTTCTCCCTTCCCAGTCCCGGATATTCTCGCTGCACTGGGCTTTGCTTCCAGAACCATTCTCTGCATCTGTCCCAGCCCTTTTCAACCTCTCCACCATCTCTGCCTCCACCAGCCCCTGGGCAGCGCATTCCATGGCTCCCACCCTCTCAGTGAAGTAACATCTCCTCCTTTCTTCCCTGAATCTCCCACCCTCCAGCTTCCACCTATGCCCTCTAGTTGCCCCCTTCTTGAGAGCACCTTGACTGCTCCTCCCTATTTACCCCTTCATGTACCTGAAGATCTCTATCATGTCCCCCGGTCCTTCTCTCTTCCAATGTGTACATATTTAGCCCTTCAAGCCTCTCCCCATAGATTCTGTCCTCAAGCCCCGGATCATTTTGGTTGCCTCCTCCGGACCCTCTCCAGGAGTTCAATGTCCCTTTTCAAGTGTGGCCTCTAAAACTGCATGCAGCATTCTAGGTGCGGCCTCACCAAGCAGTTATACAGAGGAGTATCACTTCCTCCTTCAGAAGTGATCCCCTAGCGATGCGTCCCAGCATCCTGTTGGCCTTGGCTGCAGCCCTCCTACAAGTCTCTGAGTTGGTCATCTTGACATCCACCACCACCCCAGGTCCCTCTCAGCCATTGAGACTTGTAGTATTCCCTCCCCAGGGTGTACACTTGGCCCGTTTCTGTCTCCCAGGTGAGGTACCTTGCATTTCCATGCATTGAACCTCAGCTTCCACTTCTAAACCACCTTTCCAGAGCCTCCAGGTCCCCCTGTGAGGCCACCTTCCCCATCCATCACCACCCCCAGTTTTGAGTCATCCACAAGAGACTCATCTCACTCCTGATACCTTTCCTTATGTCAGAGATGTAGGCATTGAACAGGAGGGGCCCAAGGAATGATCCCTGAGGGACCTCACTCAATGACCCTCCTTGGGATGACTAACCCACCAACCATGACCCTCTGGGTCCGGCTTCTGGAGCCAATTGCTCATCCATCTTATCATCTGGTTCACCACCCCACTGGTCTACCCAGGTCCAAGGCACTCGTCACCCAGTCATAGAACTCCACAAGGTTTGTCTGACATGATTTCCCTGGGATGAATCCATGCTGTCTATCGTCCAGGCACCCTGACTTTCCAGGTCCCCATCCTCTCCTTGACAATGCCCTCCATCACTTGCCCACCACCAATGTCAGACTAAAAGGCCTGTAGTTCTCTGCCACCTCCTTGATCCCCCTTGTGGATAGGCACTATATGCACCACCTGCAGTCCTGGGGACTGACCAAGTCTCAGAGAGATGCTGAAAACCTCCGCCAGGGGTTTCATCAGGACATCCACCAGTTCCTTCAGCACTCTGGGATGTAATTTATCTGGCCCAGGTGCTTTCTCCATCTTTAGGGACCTGAGGCTTCCCTCACTTTCTCTGCTGTGATTTCCACCCCTGCTACCTCGTCCCCTTCTTTGCCTTCCCCTCCTGCCCCAGCCTTACCTACTGCCTCAGTGGTCTGCTTGGATGATTTCAGGTCATCGGTGATGATGATGCCCAAGTCTCTTTCTTCCCTTGTGACTGCCAGCAACTCCCTCCCAGCCTATAGGTGGCTCAGGTTCCTCTTCCCTCGTGCATGATCTTGCACTTCTTGCATTAAACCCCAGTTGCCACTCTTTCGACCATTTTACTAGTTTATCCAGATCTCTTCTCATTCTGCCCACCCCATCTGGATCATCTACTCTGTTGCAGATCTTGGTGTCATCTACAAACAGACAAACCTTATCCTCCAGTCCATCTGCAATGACGGGGAGCTCCCTCATTGCAGCAGCAAAATGTTTCACTTTGATGTACTCTTTGCAGTGCTGTCATTGACAGTGTATTATGTCATTCGTGCCACAGAGCCCAGCCCAAAAAAAGCAGTGACGCCATTGGCCACAACACAACGCACCTCCAAAACCTGCTACTCCACTCCAAGCTACCACAATGGCTGGCAGAAATCCTATAATTAAATTGGCTAATAGGGGCCCAGCCGGTGGCGCTGAGGTTCGAGGCATTGGGCGCCACACCTCGCGCTACACCAGTGACCCCGAGTTCAGGAGGGCTCGGGAAGCCGAGGTCGCGGGGGACAACTGGGATTGAGCATCCAAGGACAGCTCTCCCGGTCCTGGGGAGGTTTGGGATTTCCCATTGCCCTGGCATCCCTGGCGGAGGCTGGGGCACTGCAAAGCATGGTGGCAGATGCCTGGGGATTGGAATGCTGCAGGGACATCTTTGGGTGCATGCAGGAGTGCCGCATGCGCTAGGCGGGACATCATTGCCGTCTGTGCTTCGGGAGAAAACTACAGAAATACCTCCTCCCGCCCGGGTGGGACGGCGATCGAGACATCCTGATAACCTCACACCCAACACGGCCATCTCTCGGTTCTCCTTGGGGTCTGGGCGCTCCCAAGGGCTGGGGAAGTGCCCAGTCCCTGCACTACCCAACGAACCTGGAGTAGTCGGTTCAGGTGGGTGGTTGTGTCCAGTGGCTGCTGATGTGACCCTGAGAGATGCCTCGAAAGGTAGGGTGCATAAATAAATGGTACAAAAAAAAATTGGCTAATAGGTGAGCAGAAAAATGTACCTCAATTGCACAGTTACAACTAGTACCAGACGTCAGACACATAAATCATATCATATGACTCATATGCTCTCCACTCTAGTCCAGAAAAGGTTTTGCAATTCAGTGACACCCAGTGGCCAAACATGAGATTGCACACTCCTTTACAGTCGATCTACTAAATTGAATTTGGGTTACCCCAGGTTGTTCTTTTTAATGATGTCATTCTACATTCTATACTGGTGTTGTTTTGAGTTTGTGTTTCTAGAAAGCATTACTTACTGTGAATGTGGTTTTGTATCACATTTATTTACACAGTAAAGCATACCTCTCACTTCTCAGCATTAAAAAGCATAGCACTGGTCATAAAAATCATAGCAAAGGGCCAGAATGTGTAGCACTTTCTTATTTTAAACAATAATATGTCTACAGATGGTGGCCCCATATAGTTCTTGATAAGGAATGTTCCTATCAACCTAGTTCAATGATTTAATGCTTTATGCGCTCTAGTGTTATTAAGAAAATCAGTTAACCTTTACTGAGCAAGGGATAAATTTAAGTCTGAAAATCATGAGCTATGTGGAATTCATAGCAGTTGAGATGAATGCAGGAAAGCATAGCTGACATGTAGTATCTCATTTTCTGTGAGGTCCTACCTTTATCCCTTTTAAAGTACACTGGACTGACCTTAAGGGTTAAATAACTTGCTTAGGGTCACACAGTGAAATATGTAGCTAAGGTGGGATTTGAACCAAAGGTTTACATGAAGTTAGACGAGGATTGTTTAAGTCCCTTGACCTCTGGATTATGGGCCCAGCACCCTACCCTGCAAAACTCTGCTTCCCTTAATGTGATGTTGACAGAGTATTTTGGTCAGAGTTCAGTTTAGTGCTACTGTGCAACAGATATCACGAGGTGGAGTCTGTGGATAAGGACATCATACCGAAGAGAGTTCGAAATCTTTCTGTCTCCCCAGTTGGAATGGGAAATAGTACCTTCCCATAGGATGTTTCAGGCTGTATCTGTCAAACAGAACCACCAATTGTTCTGCTTCTTTTCCTTTTCCAGGTGCCACATTCAGTCTGCAGTGAAAGTTGTCCACCTGCATACGAAAGGTTTCTCATCGGGACAACCCCTCTGTTGCTTTGACTGTACAGCCTGTTCTAAGGAAATCACCAACAAAACTGGTAAATGATATAGATTGTTATACAACTGGTTTGAAAATAAATCTGAGATGATACTCATATTCTTTTGGTCTATATAAGCAAGATAAATAACGTTGGTCACTGAGCATGCTCTAAATGTATCTTACTCATTTTGGTCACACTAAGCATGTTTAGAAATGTATTCTCATATGTGAAGATACATTTCTGAGCTACTCAGAGGTACTTGTGTTTTCCCCAGGATGCCTATGAAAATGAACTATGATGGCTCAGTAGGCCTTTCCTGGCAAAAACTCTTTCAATAACTGTTCACTTGGGAACTCAAAGCAGCAGGTTGGTTGGACAGAGGTCTGAGTTTTATATTCTGTTTTAACTGAAATATTGGAATAGTTTGTAAGTGAAATTAGCTCTATGTGGTAAAAATTATTACCTTGAATTAGAACTGTTACTTGGGCTGTGATATTGTAACTTTTTGAGGTTTGGGGACAGTTGCTTGTCAGGGTTAATTAGAGGAAATTTAAATGTGTTGTTTGCCTGGAGTTGGGGGAAGGACATTAGCTGCAATTACCTTGTCTTTAAACAGGAATTACCTGGCCTCCATTGTTCACTTGGGAACTCAAAGCAGCAGGTTGGTTGGACAGAGGTCTGGGTTTATATTCTGTTTTAACTGAAATATTGGAATAGTTTGTAAGTGAAATTAGCACTATGTGGTAAAAATTATTACCTTGAATTAGAACTGTTACTTGGGCTGTGATATTGTAACTTTTGAGGTTTGGGGACAGTTGTTTGTCAGGGTTAATTAGGAAATTTAAATGTGTTGTTTGCCTGGTGTTTGGTAAGAGCCCTTCCACCCACCCTGTTTTGTAGGCTGTCATAAATACTGAAAAACCACTGGGGTTGGGATTGAAAGGCTGAGTATTTCTGTTTTAGGACTGAAATTTGAAGCAACAGCAGCTAGTGGGCCTGTGACATCACACAGTACCTGATGTCTGCTTACACACACTGTTAGTGGGACGAACACACACTGGACTGTATGTGTTTGTGAGACTTTGGAACTTTATTGGTGGGGTTGAAATTGGGTTTGTAAATAACTACAGTCAGTATGAGAGAAACTGTATTCAGGGAAAGGGACTAAGAAAGGGTGTGCCATTATAAACAGAGTGGGATAAACAGGGTGGCCATCTTCCACCATGGCAGGCATCTTTGGAAGGGTTGTAGGCTGTACAGGCTGTGGGATGGCAATAATTCTAAATTGGGCCTGGAGAGAGGGAGGCTGCCCACTCTGTAGACAGTTATCTTGTATCAGAAGTGAGGTATATTGGTTAAGGAGTAAGCTGGGGGAGCTGGGGGTGTCCAGGATAAGGGTGTGGATATGGGCAGCAGAAGGGTGGGGCTGAGTGGAGGCTGGGGCAGCTCTCTGAAATTACAGGGCGTTATGTTACAGCAAGCAGGAGGGATATTAGGGACAGAGGACCCTTAGATAGGAAGTTGATGCTAAGGGAAAGCGTGCAGGGTGAACATTCTGAATACAAAGATAGTGGAGGAAAAGAGTCAGGAGGGGCTGTTGTGCGGAAGCCTAAAACAACAGACTGTGGGAAGGGAGCTCTAAGGTGAACAGAGCAAGAGGGAAGAAGAGGCAGTTTAGAGGGTGCAGTCAGGGAATCTCCAGGTTACTTGATGGAGGCTGACATAGAGTGTCATAATAAATTTGAGCTACTAAGCAACCTAGAGGGGAGGAGAGGGTTGGTGGAAATGAGAAAACTTATACAGAGGCCGGGGAGGGTCTGATACCCATAGGGCATCACAGACCGGCAATGGAAAGGATAGAAATAGTCCCAGAGGGAAGGAAACATATATGTTAAGCAAATGGGGAGATGCAACATATTCCAGACATGAGAGAGGAGAGCATGATTGGAAGAAACTGGGAGACAAGGAGGTGGGAGAGGCCCCCTTTCAGCAGGGGGGTCAGTACCAGGATGGGCCCTAGCTAAAGGGACCCACAGAGAGAGAGCCTCTGGAGGCAGAGGTATTATTACAAGGGGAGGATGGCGGTGTGGGGAAGGAGAAACCACCAGGGCCAGGATAAATGGTTCGGATAAGAGAGGTTAAAGGGACACCTATTCAGAGGAGTTTGAGTTAAGTGGGCAAAATAGCAAAGGAGGCAGAAAGGGAGGGTGACAAGGGGTCTCTAGTAAGGCAGGAGACTCCCACAAAATTGAGATCATGAATAAAGGGAAGGGGGCTGAGAGGGCACAGTGGAGGTAACCATAGGATGATGGCGGTGTTAGGTTCTGTTATTGGGAGACTCGATGATTAAGGGTATCCTGTGGGAGGGACAGGGGTGGATGCCATAGCCAGGTGAAGTGAGTGTGTATCTCTGGGCTGACACTGCACAGAGCAAAGTTCATGGTGTATGAAATAGTTAGGGATTGTGGAAACCGGATTTCCTGGTGCATTTGGGAACGAATGATCTAGAAATAGCATTTGGAAATCCAAGCAAGGTTCAAGAACTTGCCAAGTCTGTCGGGATAATGGATGCAACATTTCCTTTTGGAGATATTGCCAGTACCAAAGGCCTCAGTGGAGAAAAAATGAAGCTCACAGAGGTTAATGACTGGCTCAGGAAGTAGGGGTGAAGAGAGTGGGTTGGGGGTGTTAGGGAACTGGAAGGGAGTTTGGGAGGATGAGGGACTATATGCCAAGGACAGGTTTCATCTTGCCCCATTAGGGAAGGAAGTCCTTAAACAGAGGATGGCTGACTACATACAAGAAAGGTGGGGTTTAAACTTGTGAGGGGAGGGATAAGGGAGGGCTGACAAGCCCTCTCCTCCAGATGAGGTAGCCTTCACGCCCAAGGGGAAGAGAAACAGATTGGGGATGGAGGTTTCAGGAGGAGCAGAGGGAGGATGGAAGTATAAGGAATCTGGGTGGGGTTCAACAAAGAGAATCAGGGATAAGGGTGGGGTTGGTGTTAGTAAATGCCAGGAGCTTGGGAAACAAGTTGCCAGGTTCCAGGCCATGCTGTTTGAGGGTGGATGTGGCGGTCACGAGCGTGGGCCAACAAAACCATGACTGGGGAAATAAATGTCGGGGTACACTATGGTCAGGAAGGGTAGAAAGGAGGGCAGAGAGGTGGAGTGGCTATGTTCATTAGAGATGACATAGAAATTGCTAGAGTAGAAGAGGCAGAGGAAACGTGGAGGCCTTATGGGTCACTTACGATCCTCAGCAGGAAATAAGTCAAGCTGGGTGTAGCATATGACCCCGGGATGAGTGAGGTTCTAGAGGATGGTTTGCTGGACAACATCATTGCCCAGTGTGGACCAAAAGGGAAGGAGTGGTGTTGATGGGGACCTTAATATGCCAGAGTACAAACTGGGAACCATGTCCTCTAAGGTGGCCAAGAGCAGAGGCTGCTGGATGGCTTCAGGATGTTTCTTAACACAGCGTGATGGAGCCCACAAGGAAGGGCATGTCCTGGATGTGGTTCTGGCAGATGGGGATCTGGTAAGGTACATGGTTGTACAAGACCCCCTGACTGGGGTGACCACAATACTGTCTGGTTTCAAATAAGCATGGGGGAGAGGTGAGATCTAGGACACTGGCAGTGGACTTCAGGGGAGCAGACTTCATGGGCATGGAAATATTCTCAGGGATTACCTCAATGACAAGTGTGGAAAGGAGATGGGAGGTCAAAAGCAGGACTTCATGAGGCAGTCAGGATCTGCACTAAATTGAAGCGTAAGGGAGCAAGGTCACATAAACCATGCTGGTGGTCCAGTGGTACAGGTAGCAGTCAGAGAAAGAAGGCGGCCTACAAAAATATAAAACAACAAGAGGGATAGGGATAAGGAAATGTAGTAGCTTGCATCTAGAAAAGTCACCCGTATGGTGAGGGGCAAAGTCCAGTAAAGAGCAGCGGCTGGCACAGGGGATACATGGAGGAAAGGGTTCTTCGGTACATTGAGAGAGAGAGAAAAACTAAGGGCCATCTCAGCAGATTGAGATCAGAAGGAGGGTGGGTGGAAGAGGCGAGGACCAGGCAGAGGTATTTAAGTACTTTGCCTCTGTGTTCACTAGGGAGGGGATGGGATATCTAGAAAGCAAGGCACGAAGGGATAAAGGCGTCAGTAAGTGGGATCAGGGAGCAACAGAAATGGAGCAAGAGGAGAGAGGGTACCCAGGGTGTCATCTGGGTAAGATAAAAGGCCAAGTGAGGTGGAGGGACGGATGATGCTATCTCTGCCAAAAGGTGTGGTTAGCCTCAAGGCCCTAAAGAAAGACAAATCTCCTGGGCGGATGGCATTCATCCGAGAGTACTATGGGAATTGGCGGACATACTGGCTGCACCCTGGCGGAGCTTTCAAGAGTCACTTGAGACAGGGAGGGTACCTAGGGATTGGCGAGAGGCAGATGTGGTACCAATCCATAAAGGGGTGAGGAAGTACAGGTAACTATAGACCCATCAGTTTGACCTCGGTGGTGGGAAAATTAATGGAAGTATACTAAAGGAGCGATTGGGGTGTACTTGGAGGTGGGAGGTCTGGATAGTCGGCAACATGGGTTTGTGCCAGGTAGATCATCAAACCAACCTTGTGGCGTTCTATGAATAGGTTACATCAGAACTGGACAGGGGTAAGCCTGTGGATGTATTCTTGGACTTCAGCAAGGTGTTTGACTCTGTCTCCACAATGGTCTGGTGGAGAAACTGATGGGGTTAGGAGTAGGCCCTTGGATGGTCAGATGGATTGAAACCGGCTAGCTGGACGCACTCAGAGAGTAGTGGTCTGTGGGAGCTCTCAAACCCTAGAGGTTGGTAGTGGGGTACCCGAGGGCTCGGTCCTGGGTCCGATTCTGTTTAATGCATACATATCGGACATCAGGGAGGGTATAGGCGTGAAATGAGTCTCTTCACGGATGACTCAAGATGGGAGCAGTAGTTGAGGGAGAAGAGGGAGGTTGGCCCTGCAAAGACCTGGACACCCTGGAAGCTGGGCTCACATGAAATTAAATTTCAATATCACCAAGTGCAAGGTGTTGCATCTTGGTGGAACTCCCTAAACACAGGTACACCCTGGGAGGCGCTGGAGGCCTCAATAGGGAAAAAGACCTAGGGGTCATGGTGGATGCATGTTTGAATAACTCTGAGCAGTGCAGGAGAGAGGCTAGCAAGGCTAACAGGATGTTGGGATGCATCGTAAGGAATCACCTCTAGGAGCAAGGAAGTGATTCTGCCGCTGTACAATGGACTGGTTAGACCACACCTTGAGTACACATGTACAGTACTGGAGACCACACTTAAAGGAGGACATCCAGCTCCTAGAGGGTACAGAGGGAGGCAACAAAGATGATACGAGGGCTAGGGGATTTGGACGTATGAGGACAGACTTAAGGAGCTCTGCCTGTTTTCACTGGAGGAGAGGAGAGACAGGGGACATGATTGAGGTCTTCAAGTACCTCAAGGGAATAAATAGGAGTAAACATGGAGGATCTTTAGACTAAAGCAGGAGGAGTATCACCAGAGGGCATGGTTTGAAGTTGGAAGGTGGAAAGGTAAGGGGGAAAAGGAGGAGGTTTTTCACTGAGAGGTGGTGGACCCTTGGAATGCACTGCCTGGTGAAGCTAGTTCAGAGATCCACAGTGGAGGCTTCAAGAGAGGCATGGGACAGACACAGAAAGTGGATGTATCAGATGATGGCCTGTCCCAGGGGGTGGGATGGATGACGGGTTTCTGGAGCACAAGGGATGGGAGGGTCTCGCACCTAACTAAGGATCTAAAGTTCGAGCAGACTCGATAGACCGTGAGGCCTAATCTGCTGGCAAATAGTATGTTAACTAAAATGTGAGATGCCATTTATTTTTTCATTGAATATACAGTATACAGTTCACACTTTTTACTTTTTACTTTTTGCCATTTCTATCTACAAACCACCTAAATACCGTTGTATAACTCAAACATGCTATGGACTGACTCATTATGATATTTTGTTTATTTAAAGAGTATTGGTCTATTGCTGTCTATCTCATAGCTTCACCACTTGTGATATCAACAGACAAATACCTTCTCACGTGGATAAAAATGATATCTTCAGCTACCCATGTCATATCCCTCTGTAACACACCAACATAGGGCAGACTAAGATAAGGATATTTACAGACTGTTAAGGCTAGAGGTAAGACCAATACATTTTAAGAGAGTTTTCATGGGCTTGAAAACCATACTGGGCACCGTTCATAAATGCTCCTCATCAATATACTGTACAGTAATTACTGGTTAAGGTTTTTATTAATCTAAAATTAGTTGCTGTAGCATCATAATACATGCTTATGCCGTCACAATGTGTATTATGGAGCACAGGCCTGTGCACCTCTCCCCATGTGCTTATCATATCGGCTCTTTCCCAAAGCCATAATTACACAAAATAACATTATGGGCAGTGTCGTTCACAATTTTCCTACACACCTTGGTGTGTGATGTAGCAGTAACCCACAACAGGGTGTGGAGTTGTGAGGATTAATCAGCACCCTGGGGCGCATTGTGAGGCAGCGAGGCAACAGCCAGGTGTCCTCACAGCACCAGGGTGATTAATCCCCAATGTCCGCACATCCTGGGTGGGATATTGCACTTAGAACATGGGGGTGACACCAGAGGTAAAAAAAAAGAGAGCAAGCATGATTAGTTGATACAAACAGAGGAACTTTTATGTGTTCTGCCACCACCAGAAGTACTGTGTTTGCTAACAGTGCTGAACTTAGCTCAATATTCAGTGCTGTTGGTGCAGAACTTGACTCAATATGCACTGCTGAGCACTGACTGCAGAACACAAATAAGTGAATATGCATTTTTGACACTACACAAGCTTTGCAGCATGATCACTGTTCTAAACATTACTGAATGGCGGTCACTGTTCTGCTGGCTATCAGAACATGCTCTCTCTCGATCTCTCTCTCTCTCACACTAATGCTGCCCTTCTGTCTCTCTCTCTCTCTCTACCTGGTGCCCATTACACTTGCTCTTGTCATTTGTAAAACTGATATCAACACAAACAGACGCGCAGAGAGAGAGTGAGAGTTGTTTTCATGACCTCCTACTCTCTCTCTCTCTCTCTCTCTCATTCTGTGAAGTGCAGCACAGGACAGTGCACCTACAATATGTATGTCTTTCGCTTCGATTGCCAACCAGAGCAACAGTAAGGAAAGCCTTCACTCTCTGTCTCTCCTCCATTGGTCTGTGTGTCTGCAGCATCGCCTTTCTTGATGACAGGCACTTCTCAGGAACTGCCGGGGAATGAAAGTGCTCTGCCGCTGACTCACCCATCATCTACTGCCACATTATGCAGCAAACACTCTGTCTTCTGACAGAGAGAGAGAGAGAGAGAGAGACACACACACACACACACATATATATATATATATATATATATATATATACACACACACACAGCAAGCACCACACCGTGTATGTGGGAACTGATATTACTCATTGACATTCGCACATGGTCATTCCTGCAACACCTCTCTCTCTCACTCCTCCCATGTTCTATGATATCTACCTTCGGGGACAGTGTGGTCAGAGACTTTAATTACCAGACACTCTCTTGCTGCCACATATATCCCACCCTGCTGCTGGATGACCACAGGAGGAGGAGGCACATGAATGGGCTGGGAGGGGCTCTTTGTGAAAAAGTGATAGAGACACACACTGTACCTGTCTGCCTGCCTACCTGTCTCTGTCTCCTAATGCTGACTCCTGAGACACTGCACGTAATGACCAACAATCTCGGTCCACACTGCTGCTCTCATCAATCTCTGTGCAAACTGCTGCTGTTTCTGTATACATGTCACGATCTGACAGTAACTTCTGTGAGGGGTTCCAGTTCCTGTCTCTCATTCTCAGCACAGTGGCTTCTGGCCAGGGATACTACCAGTTTGGGCACAAAGCAAGGCACAATAATACCATAGCAACAGTGACATGTCACTGCCACAGTTCAGGCTGCACTGATCACTTGGTTCACGGAGGTCCACAGGGTGAGTGGGTGGGAAGGCGCAGAGTAGCCAGGGACAATAATAATGTTTTACAACAGGGGCTAAGAGAATAGCACCAGTCTGATACTATAACTACACACCGCAGCTACAGATCAGGAGAAGCTTGGGGGCAAGGTATACTGCACATGCTGCTACCATAGCTATCACTCGATTAGCAAGGAGACTAATGACTGCCCTCACAAACTGCAATTCTGGCACAATAACGAGATCCAGAGTGCTGACTGATCTCTCAGGGAGGGGAGGACAGTTAACTACTTGCTGTGCATATATTCTGGATTAATCAATGGTCACCAGATGGCTCTCTACCAATCAGGTACCTGTTTCTCTGACTCCCATGTTATAAACTTTTAAGAACCTCAAGCTTTGCTCTTGTGGTGTATATAGTATCTAGATCTCCGAGGTGTAAAAAACCTTGTAACACGCAATTTCTGTACATTAGTGTACATATAATTTTATTTTTGTCTATAAGCTTGTATATCTAAACCACTCCTTTAAAAAAAAAAGGTTGTGAAATCCTGTAACCTCATTGGTTGGAAACACAAGACATGACCACTAATTATTTTCTGACAACTTCACACCTCACCTGAACCTCTTATTTTTTAACAAATAAAGAACATTTTATAAGTGGAATAACACTCCAGAATGTGTGGTCCTATAAGAGAATAATGCACTTCCTGGATAGCTGCACCTTTCGACTACTCATCATGGCTAACAACCACATGAAGTGTGTCATTCCTTACTTTGCATATGACAGACACCATCACTTGGGAGCTACGTCCCGTTGTGTCGATCATGTCCTCACATGACACCTCACCCTGAACTCTTTGCTCTGGCATGAATTGCCACCTAGCACAATTTGTCCCTGGATGAGTTTGTTTTCTAATATATACACTGGGGTGAACTATCCGGGATGAATTGTGTGGGGTGCTGATTCATCCCAGAGTGAAGAGTCTGAGAAGATATTGCACAGAGACATGAATTGCACAAATTGTCATGTAGCCCGTAACTTTCGCTATCTCACAGTTATTTGTATACTCCATTTTCCTTTTGGCTAACCATGGCATTCTCTAAACACTCTCTAATAGATTATAGGCCAAATGAGCAGTAATTTATTAAATGTTATAGGTATCTAGAAATGATCTGGTCATGATTATGATTCTTGCATCCTTGGTTTAAACAGAATTAATTTTTCAACAGATGCTGTGAACTGCCCGAAGTGCCCAGAGGATTACTAGTCAATGACAAACAAAATAAGTGCGTCTTGAAAACCCCAGACTACCTCTCCTATGAAGACCCTTTCAGAGCATCACTGAATTTCTGCACTAGTGTCTTCCAGCTTGCTGACAATTTCCATCCTCTGCATTTTCATTAAGTTCAAGGACACTCCAATAGTCAAGGCCAACAACCGTGAACTCACCTACCTTCTTCTGGTGGCCCTCATGCTGTGCTTCCTCTCTCCCTTGTTCATTTGGCCACCCCATGAAACTGAACTGCATGCTCCATCAAGTTGTATTTGGCTTGACATTTTCCCTTTATACTCATCGTTCTAGCCAAAACTGTCATTGTGGTGATTGCCTTTAGTGCCACAAGGCCAGGCAACAAGTTAAGGAGCTGGGTGAGATCTAAGATATCCAGTTCCATAGTCTTTGTTGGGTCACTGCTTCAGGTGATCACATGTGCTGTAGTTGTCCATATCTGCCCCATTCCCAGAATCCAATATGAAATCCGAAGATGGAAGATAATAATTGGTTGCAATGATGGTTTAGCGCTTGCATTTTGGTGCATGCTGGGATACCTGGGCTTCTTAGCCGAGTGTCTCCTTCTTGGTTGCCTTCCTGGCCAGAAACTTACCTGGTAGCTACAGATCAAGTTCATTACCTTCAGCATGCTTGTGTTTGTCAGTGTGGCTTTCATTTATACCTGCATACCTGAGCAACACCAGAGGGAAATACATGGTGGTTGTGGACATTTTGCCATCTTGGCTTCTAGTGCTGGAATGCTCAGCTGTATATTCTTACCTAAATGTTACATCATTATACTCAGGCCGGCCTTGAACACTAGGGGATATGGTGGGGAAGGCTGACCGCCAGAACCTCTACTAAATAATTCTTACCCACTTTACTATAAAGAATGAAGAACAGGGAAATAAAATAAGTGAAGTAAATTAATAATGAAAGATTGATATGCCAAGTTATTGGTAAAATAATTTGAACTATTTGAAAGAATCTGGGCCCCTTCCTAAAATATCTGGGCACTCCATGACATAAGAAATATGATACAGTCCTGAACCTGTAACTAATGCCCATTCCCATCTTGTATCTGTTTCTCCTTTATTAAGGTAATAGTTATAAATTATTATACAATGGCATGAAAGAATGCTGGCCTCTGATTGGTCAGTCTGGGACTAGACCAGGGATGTTATCCCAGCATAACATCCCAGCTGTAGTCTCAACCCCACTGTGAACCTCTTGATTGCTTGTTCCATTGATTGTTTGTATCTTCTCTTAAGAAACAAAATATTTTTACAGACTAGCAAAGACATTCTTTAAAATGATTGTTTGTATTCTTTAAATAACAACAAGACCCATTGTATAATAAGGAATAATGCCCTCCTGCTTGGGCATTATGCTAGAGATAACATCCCTCTCAGGTGTTGGATGTTCTCAGCCCGTGGCCTCAGGATGAGACATTAAACCAAGGTCCCATCTACCTGGATTGGTGGTAGTTCAGGTGGATGTCAAGATCCGTGGCACTTCTCAGAGAAAGAGTGGGAATTTCCCAGGTGTCCTAGCAGATTTCCCTCATTCACAAAAAATACCACCAACAGCTTAATCTGGTTCAAGGTCAGTTAGCATTCATCTTGTATCCCTCTCCCTGGTCATGCCTGTAAATAGGCAGGATTTGTCTAGTCACTTACCCAGTCAACAAAAACTAAATAAATAAACATCCCTTCTCTGGTGTTGGATGCCCTCAGCCTACAGCCTCAGGACCAACCCCTGAGTGAGGATGTTTTTCAGTATAACACCCACCCTGCGGGCATTATTCCTTTAATGAACCTACCCATGTTAGTGAATGCACCACCTTAATTATTTATGTATGTATTTTTCTGAGACCTAACAATCAGTTATGTATGTTAATAAGCTAGTCTTACTGCTTAAAATATTTTACTGTGAATTGTTTGATGTATCACATATTACTGAAATTCAAAATCTTTAAAGCAAAAAATATGATGGATTGCAGTACAATTTCATAGAACACAGCAAAGAAACTTAAGAAATTCAATTTAAGTATTGGCTAACAGGTATACTCTGGTACAAAAGATAAGAACAGCAGGAATACTGATAAACAGAACTTATGGCAAGGACAATTTAAAACAGAATGCTACTGCAAGTACAGAAATTGCAGCATACAATAATACTGAATTTACATGCTTTGTTTTCAACAGCATTCACATTTATCAACACAGAACTGACCAAGAAGGACCTTAATATAAGAGGGGCTAGCAAGGAACACATCTTGAGAGAGTCTTGCAAAGTATTCCAAAAGTAGGGACAATCCAACTAAAATCCATTTACCAAATTTTGAATGATACTTGGGGACATCTAGCAGGATATTGTACATTCTTAGGTTATGTGACCCTGTAGATTTTTAGAGTGGATTTAATAAATAGAGTCTGTAAAAATCCACTTTGCCTTTAAGAGCACATATGAACGTTCCATAGCCTTCTAATAGTAAATGAAGTCCAACCCACTACTGTGTCAGGATCACAATGATGTGTTCCAGCATGCAGGCTGGAAATAAATCTAAGTACTCTGTGGTACAACTCATCTAATTCAGATAGGAAGAAAGTGAGGCTCTCCTGTGTATGCTATCACTATAATCTAATAGTGGCAGGAAGGTCAACTGTAGTAACTGTGGCACTACTCTTGCTGTCTGTTGTGTCACACTCCTCCCTACCATTCCTGAATATACCCTTACTTAACTCAGGTCCACCTAGGTGTGGTTATCTTTGCTCTTGCCCATACATGATAATCTGCCTTCTGTCTCTATGCGTAGTCATTTGTACTATTATTATTGTTGTATTTCATTTTTTCTAGCTGATTATGGAACCTTTGTATGATTCATACATTTGCTATCTCGTTCTGTGTATTGTTCCCCGCTTTTGTAATTCTCACCAGGTTGTGCCTGAAAACTGGCATTTATTTGTCTAGTGCACTTCGTGGTCCACAATAAATACATAGATAGAAAAAAAGAAGAAGAATCAGTATTCATATAGCACTCTTCACACAGTGTATCCCAAAGTGCTTTACAAGCAATGCTAGAATGGTAGTGAAGTGACTGAATGTGTGGTGGCAGCCATATCGTACATCATCACCCACACACAGCCTGGATAATTGCATGAACGGTTTATGGGAAGGAGGATGTTGGCCAGGACACGGGAATGTTCTCTACTCTTTAGAAGAGTGCCTAGGTTCTTTAACTGCCACCTGGACACCTACAAGGACAACACCAGGATGAACAGAAGGGACCTTGGTTTAACGTCTCATTCAAAGGATGGCACACCCACAGTACAGGCACCCCAAAACTGCACTCAGATGCCAGCGATTTTAGGGTGCAAATCCAATCCCAGTGTGGGACAAGGACCCACAACCTTCTAGTCCAGAGGTGAATGTGCTACCAACTGAGCCACACTGATAAATAAATAACTAAATATATAAATAGATAAATAAATAGACAGACAAACAAATAAACAAACAAATGCTGGACAGTAAATTGGTGCAAATGTCATCCACATAATTACAAACCAAAAGAGTGAATAAGCGTGGATTGCGTAAAGCTTCCATCGATATTACTTGGCCTAGGGTAAACAATAGATTTGGGACCTAATCTGGTTAGAAACCTACCAAGGACATGGAATGAGAATCCCAGTTTATTAAGGGTACTAAACAAGCAGTTTTTAAAACTGCAAACTCCAACATCTGGCTTCTTTGCAAGGTAAAGTAAAGTAAAGGCTGCTGTTTATATTGTAGGTAAAACTGCATCTATGTAAATAACATAAATGCAGTTGTATAGCATTGAAAAATGTAAACAGCCTTTCACTTTCAAATAACAGCGTGGCGTCTCCCAAGATGTCTGCCAAGTATGTTAAGTGATGAGTCATGATGACATCATTGGAGTCAGAGGTGAGAGACCCACATAGCTCCCAATAGTGCTAACTAGTTCTTCTTTCCTCTTTGTTTTGAATTGTGATACCAGAATGATCAACACCATGTGTATTATTTTGATCAGTACACATATTAGGCTATGATTTTGTTCATTTTGTTTACTTTGACTAGCTGAAAATGTTTTGCAACCCAGCAGACTTTCTCTTTGGCAAACCACGGTACAGTACAACATTTCAAATACCTGATGATCTAGTGGTTATGTGATGCCCTGATTTTCTTTGTTAACCAGGAGAGCCACACTAAGCAGAAAGTTTGTTTACAGGTGTGGTCTAGGAGCACAAGGAAGTTCCGTGACTTGCTCAGGGTCACACAGCAAAGTACTGGTCTGGTCCAATTTCAAAGCTCATGCTTTCTTGTTAATCCACAAATAAGGCTTTCTTTTTCCACGTGAACCCCTGCACCTAGCCTGCCTTCTGTTGTACACTCACCATCCATACCCTGTCCTTAGTACTGTCTGGGGCTGCATATGACTTTACAGTCTCATGAAGAGAATTGTCACACCTCAGATAGTAATCTTGTACCTCGGAGAGTTGTGCACACCTATACCGATACGCTTCATCAGCTGACACGGTTAAAAAATGCCTCCCAAATTACTCTTCAGTCCACTTTCTCAATGTTTGACTTCTGCTCCCACAGTAAACATTGAATGGATCACCTACCCTTCTGCACAGTGAAGGTAATATGTACAGTTCCCTGTTGTGTTTTTCCCACCCATTAACCAACAGCTAGGTCTTCCTGGAGGGCCAAACAATAAGCATCATGACCCACCAGAAAAAACACTGTTCATGCCCTCATAAGGGCTGCACTTACTATGGATAACAATATTATGCAGGAGAGGCATACTAATACCTTGAGAGAATCCACCCGACTTCCAGTGTCAGTCTACTCCTTTACCAGTGATCTGCAGAACTCCATGAGACAATTCCCAGCAATTTTCTCCAGTACCTTTCTGTGCTCTACTCTACAATGTGAGTTGGCTGGCTACCATCCTTCCAAATCTTGAATGAGCTATGCACAGCTCCCTCAATCCTAACAAACGTCAACACCTCCCATCCAAGGGTAATCTCCTACACTGAATTCATGTAACAGTTTAGGTGTAGTCCTGCCACTCTGAGTATTTGTCATTGCTGGCTTCTCTTATCTACAGTCAGATAGTGATCATGATGCTGGCAGCCCACATTTCAGATCTCACATGATCTGCTCACTGTCCTCCTTCCTGTCTTCCCCTAACCTGAATATAGCTTTCCTAACCATATAAGATCTAAACCAACTATGATTAGGCACTATTTAATGACATGCATAATGGTGTCACACCTGTCATTTAATAGTGCCTAATCTGAAGGTAACCTAGATCTGCTAAGGATAGGAAAACCCATCATTCCCTTGTTCCTGCTGCTATCTGCCTGATTTACTGGAAAGATTAGTTTATTTTGATACGTCAAAAAGCGGGACTGTACTACCTACATTCATGATGCAGAAGGTGATGAGCTCACAGTTTTGGTGTGAGGGTAGTAGTGAAGAATGAATACCAGAGGAATTGAGGAAGACCACTCCTGCAAGGTGCTGCTATATTCAGGGAAGGGGGCAGACAGAAGGGAGAAAATGAGCAGATTACTGTGAGAAATAAGATGTTGGGCTGCCAAGCACTATGATCACTACCTGACCCCATTGTCCTGGCAACATTCCCTTTCCCGTAAAACCAGTCCATGCAATTGTCCATGGCTGTGTGTGGATATTAATGTGTGAAATGGCTGCCACTACACAATCAGTCACTTCACTACAGTTCTAGCATTGCTTGTAAAGCACTTTAGGATAAAATGTGTATGAAAAGCATTATATAAATTTTGATTCTTCTTATTATTATTTTCCATGGAAAAAAGACAAGACAAGCATCTTTTGAATTTTGAGAAAGTATGAACTCTAACATTGGACTACACAAGAACTTTGCTACAAACAAAGTGGTGGATCTAGGGGTGGTGGGATGCAGTTGCAACCCCACATTGTACGCATTTGCTTGCTGCTGCATTTCACTTTGTTGAAGAAGTCTGATTTCTTGATTGTACAAATGTTTACATTCAAAACGATGGACTGCATTTGTAGGTTCTGTCAAAACATACTAGAAAAGAATAATAGCAGAACATATAAAGGTTTAATAAAAATGTTAAAAAGTGTATATTAAGCATGCACTACCCCAGCACCCCCATTGTAGCATCCTGGATCCACGCCTAACCACTAGACCACCAGGTTATTCAAGATTTGTACTGCACTGTGGTTTGCTACAGAGAAAGTCGGTTGGATTAAAACACAATTTCAGCATGTTAAAGTAAACGAAATTAACAGAACCATATCTAACATGTGCAGTAATGAAAATAATGCACATGGTTTTGACCATTTGGGTGAAACAATTCTATACAAAGGGAAAAAGAACTAGTTAGCACTATAGAGAGTCATATAGCTCTCTGACTTTGGCTCCCATGATGTCATCATTTAACATATTTGGCAGCCATTTTAGGAAGTGGGTAAGGCACATTGTTTTTTAAATTGGAAGGCTGATTTTACAAATTTCAAATGCTTTGGACTGCATTTAGCTAAATTATATAAATGTATTTTAGCATTAGCATTTAGCATTAATGAATACAGCAGCCTTTCCTTTAGTCCTGTATGAAGTCAAATTTTTGAATAGTTTGTTGTCAAAATGTTGTTTAGCCATCCTTTAAGCAAAACACAACTTGCATAGCATTCCAACAGGAGATGTTTAATTACTGTCACAGGGGATGCACATGTTGATGTATGAGGCTAACCTTAAATACCCTCAGGATGCATTGTATGTAATTTGTCAATGTGAATTTTTTTCTTTTACAATGATTGTATGAATATTATGAATGGGATTTTATATGTTTTTGTAGGACATGATTTGTAAACAGGGCTTGCCCTTAAGTTATGCTTTCCTGGCTAAAAATAAATGTTTTATCAATCAATCAACATCTAGTTCTTTCTTGCTGTCTCCATTTAGAGCTGTGCTTCCAAAACCTCTGCTTTTGTGGAGTCGAGTAAGAAATATTGAAATTTTAAAATGTCTTCCGTTGGTTACTTTTTTATTCATTGCTGGATTCATTAATTCACTGGGGCTGGCAGTACAGCCTAGAGGTTAAAGTAATGAGCTTGGGACATCCAGAAGACCTGGGTTTGATTCCCACAACCTCCACTTGCATACTGTGTGATGCTGAGCCAACCCTTGCCTCCCCAGTGCTCCCAGGTAACCCCTGAAAACAGGCACTTGTGCCTAGCAGGCTTACCAGGTTATCAAAGACTAAAATTACAATTAATTTATTCTCTGGATGTACTAGGATGGCACCTGCACACATTTCTGATGGTAAACAGAGCAGCCCCACATCAAGATATCTCATTTTATTGTGGGGTCATTGCAAGAAAGTAGGAACTTTAAAAAAAAAGAAATTGTTATTGTTGTTTCCACATAAAAGTGCATCAAAGGGAATAACAGTACTGAGCTAAGTGACCATAATATGGTCACATTTTAACAAGAAAAGAAGACTGTGAGCCATTTATAAGGTGCAATATTAGCAAGAAGAAGGTAAATAAATATTACAAAATAATTAAAATCATAGTTGCTTGAGGCTGCCCTGGTGGCCTAGTGACTACACATTGCACTGCCATCCCAGTGACCCGAGTTTAGGAGCAAACTCAGGACTCCACATCACAGGGTCGGGTGTGACCACTGCAGCTGCTGCTCAGCAGTGTGCTATGGTCAGGAGGGCTGGTGCTGCACCTAAGGTTCTGCAGCGACCCCCGTGTTGTGCCAAGGGAGCTTGCTCCCTCAGTAGGGTGTTGCACCTAAGGTTCCTGCAGTGACCCCCGTGTTGTGCCAAAGGGGCTTGCTCCCTCAGTGCAGTGTTGTGCCAAGGCAGCTTGCTCCCTCAGTAGGGTGCTGCACCTAAGGTTCATGATGACCCCTGTGTTGTGCCAGGGGCTTGCTCCCTCAGTAGAGTGCTGCACCTAAGGTTCATGGCGACCCCCGTGTTGTGCCAAAGGCGTGCTTCCTCAGTAGGGTGCTGCACCTAAGGTTCTGCAGTGACCCCGTGTTGTGCCAAGGGGCGTGCTCCCTCAGTAGAGTGCTGCACCTAAGGTTCTGCAGTGACCCCCATGTTGTGCCAAGGGCGTGCTCCTCAGTAGAATGCTGCACCTAGGTTCTGCAGTGAGCCCCCGTGTTGTGCCAAGGGCGTGCTCCCTCAGTGAGTGCTGCACCTAAGGTTCTGCAGTGACCCCCATGTTGTGCCAGGGGCATGCTCCCTCAGTAGATGCTGCACCTAAGGTGCTGCAGTGACCCCCATGTTGTGCCAAGGCAGCTTGCTCCCTCAGTAGGATGCTGCACCTAAGGTTCTGCAGTGACCCCCGTGTTGTGCCAAGAGGCTTGCTCCCTCAGTAGGGTGTTGCATGCATCTGAGACCCAGAAGCTGAGTGCATGTCAGGGGCAGCAGGGAGCCTGGGAGAAAAGCCAGGGAGAAAGTTCAAGGCACTGCCCATACTATGACCTCGTTCCTGCTTCCCTGGGTTCACGTGGCTTCTGGCACTGGATGCTGGCTTGGGAGGATGACCTTCCTCCTGGGGCCTCTGCCATTAGGTGGAATAGCTGTGGGGACACTGGCAGGGCTTGAGGCTTGGAACAAGTTGGGAGTCAACAGGGACCAATCAGGGTACATCCTTGGGACCAGGGTTTGTACACAGTGGAGCATGGATGGGAGAAAATACAAGTAGAAGCAAAAAAAATCCTAGCTGCACATACTAACACATCATGCAAAGTAGAAGGGTACATGGAGTTCCTGGTAAATTTTGGTTGGCGATCAAGTCATTGGGGTTGAAGAAAAAGATAAACCCTGAGTCCACATGCATAAATAGGGACTATTTTATTTATTTAGTTATTGAAAACTTTGGAGAGTGCCTTTACATACAGTAAGTACTCATTTACATAGGTTCCACATCAAATACATGGTCACAAACAACATTACTAGTACAATAAGCAGTTTGTGACTGGGTGGAATAGGACCCTGTCCCATTTGTTAAGGAGATAGTGTTTAAAATGCAAGGATATGTCATTTTCTGTCTATTTGTTTGTCCAGTTGCAACCATATTTTGCTGTGAGACCTTGGACTTGATCACACTGACAATCTCACAATTCTTTGCCTCTTACTATCTCAGTTTTCTCTTGCTGTTTGCTTTTCCTCCTTTGCATATCCGTTGATATAAAGATATATGGAAATCATTGTATGGAAATGTAACTGGTATTGGGATCCCCTTTGTTTGGAAAATGTATAGCATTACTGTTGAAATGTGTATAATTGCAATTTGAGATGACTGCAAAAAGCTGTTGGAAGCTAGAGGTTACTTAAGTGCAAATGTTTGAGCCTTGTGCAAAGGGGCCTCAAGAAGCACATTGTTTTCTAGCAACTCCTGAAATTTACAAGGACAGGGTGTTTGCTAAGGATGGGGCTGAACAGACTTAGAAAAGAGCTAAGCTACAACAGCAAGCGATTTGGAGAACAAGGGACACAGAGACTGAAAGAAACTTTATTTTGCCTTTGTAGATAGTTATACTGAACACGTTTATTTTATGATACTGCTGGTGTAAATAAATAATTGTTGGTGAATTCTACAACTGCTCCTGGTTTTCCTATGCTTCCTTACCTGTGCCTCGATTTCACAGTTCCAGAGGAAATGCAGTCAAGTCAGGCTCAAAGCACTTAAGACAGGACAATTACAGTTTTGAACAAAAAACTCCACACAGGGGAGCTGGGGGAGTGGGAGGCAGGGGCATCAGGATGATATGTAGTGTGTCTGGTTGCGTATGCATGATGTGTTTCCACATCGGAATCCCTCGGAGAGATGAGGTTGGGAGTTCATGCAGCGGAGTGTGGCAGACACCTGTTTGCGGTCTGGCATGGCGGTGCTGTTCTCCATGGACATGTGTATGGAGACTGCATCAGGGACACGCTACTTCTATGACTTGAACTTTGGATTTGTTTGGTATCCATTACACAACCCTGGATTTATATAAGCAAATATAGTAGTATAGCACAGTGGTTTAAGGCTCTGAGCTGCAAATCTGGTGACATCCAGCAGACCAGACCTGGGTTTGAATCCCACAGCTTCCACTTGCATACTGTGTGACCCTGAGAAAGTCACTTAACTTTCCTGTGCTCCCAGGTTGCACCTGTAAAACAGCTTTCAGCTTAGTGTGCTACTCCTGGTTAAACAACTAATAAAAAAAACACAGATTGTTGTATAAAGTGTCACAGGTTATGTACAGAGAGAAACAAGATAAAACCATTCAACTGACAAAATTGCATTGGACTGCAAGGCAGACCTCAAAGTTCTCTTTAGCTGATTAAAACTAAGGAGATTCAGCAGTGTATCAGGCAGTTCATTAACCAGTTAGTGGCCCTGACAGCAAATGGCCACTTGCAGCTCTGTACACTGAAAAGAAGGCTTAAGGGCATTCCTGCACATGTTCCTGGCATTGCATTGGTTGGAGATTATGCGAAACAATTTGTTAAAGCTGGGATATTATGCTCAGGGTGCCTATGAGGTAGCACAAAACAGGATTGCTATTTGGTGTGGAATGAGGTGTTATGTTTGCTTCCCAAGTAGGTGAGTGAAGCTACCAGTGCAAGGCAACAATAACACTATCATTTTACACCAAATATTTGTATTTTCATAAATTAGTATTTTATGGGTTTTACCAGGTTTCTCCTGTCTCACTCCTGTGCATCCCCAACATGATGTACGCATGTGGAGCACGCACATGGATGTCTTGCAGGATGCCCCACACTCCTGGTCACCTGATACTGCCTGCTCTTATTCACGAACCACCATTCAGTGACAGGGTACTATGGGTGGGCGACTCCCTCCACCAAGGAGAGAGCAATTTCTCAATCCTGCTCCCACCCCTCATGCCAGAACTCCAGCAACCAAGGTAATTCCTGAACCTGGATTGTCGGTGCAGCGAGAGTAAGGCATCCAGCACCCTCAGTGCCATTGGGCCAGCCAAATATTCATATTTTGAGCTGCCTTATGAGATATTCTTTGTATACCATGGGATTTCAAGTTCTTTTTTGGTGACAAACTGTACAAAGTTACAAAAGAAAAACAGTACAAAATGTAAACTGTGCCCCTCTGTTTAATGGCTCACAATCAAATGCTAATCCATACTGATCAAAGCTATATGGCATCTCACAGGTGAGAATATGTTTCTGAGCATGCTCAGTGTGGCCAAAAGAGTGTGATAAACTTCAGAGTATGCTCAGTGTGGCCAGACTGAGTGAGATAAGATTACTGAGCTTGTTCAGTGACCAACTTCAGTTATTTTGCTCATGTATGGTCAAGATAACACTTTTATTTGCCAAATGTATTGCACTTCCATGGTATATGAAGGGATTTACCCATGATGGGGTATGGGTTTACTGAGCATTTATTTTTATTCTAGTGTCTAGAAATCATGTCACTAAAGGATAAGATCAAAGAAATAGAATACACTATTAAAGAGGTAAAAGAAGGATGGTAAAGACAAGTAATCACTACTAGTAACAAGCCAGCGCCCACCTCTGTGATATTACAACAAATAAACAAATCACAAGTGGACAGACACAAAAGAACAAGAGATGCAAGCAGTAGTAGTGATGATAGTGGTTGGAGTCCAGTTATTAATAAAAGAATCATAAAAAGGTAGGAGGTGCATGGAATTCCTGTTACTACACAAAATAAATTTGCAATCTTAGACTCAGATAATTAAAGTACAACACTGAGTGCTAACAGCATTACAAGGGCTCACAAATATTATAATCATTGTCAGAATACCACTAATGATGACCAAATCACACCAAACAAGATAAAGAATCTTTCTACTAATAAAATTAAACCCAAATTGGGTTCAGGCCCTATCCTCACTGATTCTTGTCATACTACAAATGAAGCAGAATGCTTAATTAAATCAGGGTCCAACACAGATCTGGATAAAAGTGGTGATGCAATACTAGAGCAATATCCTAATACCTCTACTGGTGCACCAATCAGAAATGATACTGGCCTTGTCCAATCAAATCAAACCAATGGTAGTACTAATGACCATGCAGAGACAAATCATGGCACTGGGAGATTCGATCATTAAATATACTGATGGCTATATCTGCCAAAGAGATAAAGCCAATACCACCTGCTCTAGTTTTAGAGGGGCCTCGATCTGGGAAATTGAATGCATGGTCCCAGACATTATGAAAATGCAGGTGAAAATCCACTAATGATAATACATGTCGGCACAAATGACATTTCAAAATTCACACTAGAAAACATAAAAGAGGACTGTATAAAACGGCAACATTAAAACAAAATTGAAGTGAATATTGTTTCTCTGAAATACTTCTTGTTCCAAGACAACATTGAAAAACAGAAAAAAAATAAAACAAGTCAATGAATGGTTGCAAAATAGTGCCTCCAGGAAGAGGTCAAATGTATTACACACTGGGAAAGATTTTCAGGGGATAAAAGCTTGTTCTGTTGTGATGGTCTCCATCTCAACTAAAGAGGGACTGCTGTACTGGGAAAATCCATCACAAACATCATAAAGGAAAGTTTAAACTTACCAAGAAGGGACAAACAGGGAAAGCTACTACATATGCTGTGCAGGCTTTTGATATATACAAAATCTTGGTAGCTAATGTAAGAAGCTAAAATGTGGTAAAATTTCAGAATTAATTGCAATACTAGTAAATAAAAACATCTATATTGCTGCACTGTGTGAAACATTTTTATTTTATTTACCAATTATTTTACAAGGTGAGACACACTAAGCTGAAAGCTTGTTTGAAGGTGCAACCTTGGAGCACAAGGAAGTTAAGTGACTTGCTCAGGGCCACACAGTATGCACCTAGGGGCTGTGGGATTCAACCCAGGTCTCCAGATTTGCAGCTCAGAGCCTAACCCACAGCACCATACTGCCTCCTCATGGTGGGATAAAACAGCTAACTGGTTTAACGGTATTCCAGGGTATACTCTTTACTATAAAAACAGAAACAATAAAAAGGAGGAGGGTCTGTGTTTATGCATCAAACAAAATAGATACAAAAAAGATGCATTATCTATTAATGATATTGATATAGAAGGTGTTGTTATAAAATTACACACCAGAATGGACAGCATTTTATATTAACAAATTATTATAGAGCACCATCTTCCAAGCTTGAACAGGATTGGTTATTAATTTCTGATATTGAATTATTATCAGCCTCATCTGATGTAATCATTGTAGGAGACTTAAATTTACCAGGGTGGGCGGGGTCAGCTTGTGACTAGAACATCTTTGGAAAGTCATTTTTTGGACTCTTTCATAATGGCTGGGCTGGAACAAATGGTACAGGATCCAACTAGGGGACCTAACACTCTGGACCTAGTCTTAACCAATACTGCATCTGAAATAACAAGCGTAAATATAAGCAACCCTATTGAGGAACAGCGATCATAATACCATAAGGTATGAAATTAATAAACAAAAAATACGGTGGGGGATTAACTATAATTATGATTACAACAAAGCCGACTTCTTAAAAATTAATAAAGCATTATCGAATTATAATTGGGGAATAGTATTTAAGGACCTAAACATTGACCAATGTTGGGAAATATTTAACTCTATCATAACAGAATTTGAAAACTTTTATGTACCAATTAAGAAGACTCATAATAAAAGGAAAGATTCCACCATGGTTAACAAGAAAAATAATACTACAAATTAATAAGAAAGAAAAAGCATTTCTAAAAATGAAACAATGTCAGAATCAAATAAATATTAATAACTATAAAATGGAACTAAAGAAAACAAAATCTCTAGTCAAAAGTAAAGAAGAAAGATAAGTAAAACTAGCACCTACAAAAAAATCAAAGCTTTTTCCTTTTATTAATAAAAATAAAACCAGAGTCGCAGTATAACAGCTTTGAATGATGATGGTAATGAAATAACAAATCCACTAGAAATGGGTAATACATTAAATACATTTTGGTTCAGTTTTTAATATCTGTAATAACTTGTCAAAATATAACAACATAGACCTGACACAATTACAAGTCATTACTATGGATGAGGTAGAAACAGCCATTAAATACATCAGAGTAGATGCAGCGGTAGGGCCAGATAGCTTTAATCCATTTTTCTAAACAATACAGTCCATTCTATTTCACTTCAACATACATTTAATATTTCACTAATCAAAGGGATAGTACCTATAAATGGAAGCAAGCAGTGGTTGTTCCAGTATATAAAAGGAAACAGAAAGGAAGCAGACAATTATAGACCTATAAGTCTAACTTTGGTTGTTTGTAAAACCATGGAAAGAATTCTCAAGAATAGAATTGAAATAGAAATGGAATGTAAGGGGCATCTGGATACTAAACACCATGGTTTTGAGAGGAAATCTCGTACTACAAACCTCATTAGTTTGTATGAGACAGTTAGTAGGTCATTGGATCTAGATATCCCTGTGGATGTTTATCTAGATTTTATAAAGGCCTTCAACAGAGTTAGTCATGATATCTTGGTAAAAAACATGGAAAACTTAAGATTAGACCCATACATTATCAGGTGGGTATCTGACTGGTTGACTGACAGAACACAAGTAGTTACAGTCTCAGATAGTTACTGCGATCCTATTAAAGTGACGATGGTGGAGTCCCCAAGGATCGGTCCTCGGCCCTATCCTTTTGGAATTTTTATATTGGATCTACAAAATGACATTGTAGGCTATATTAGTAAATTTGCTGACAATACAAAACTGTGTAAAGTAGTTAATATCATAGAAAATATTATTGCATTAAAAAAAAATCAATACCCTGGAAAACTGGGTAAATTTAAATAACATGTTGTAATGCACGTTGGTCCCGAAATCCACATGAGAGATATTACATGAATGATAAAGAACTGAGGGCAAGTTAAAACTGAGAAAGATCTTGGAATCATGACAAATGATTTACTAATCCCAGGGAACACTGTAGACATATAGCTCTCTGGATCAATCACATCCTTAGATCCATCAAAAATCTTTCATTTGTAGGCAAGAGCGTTATATTACCAGTGTAAAATACTTATATTAGGTCACACTTGGATTATGGAGCTGCTTTTGGTCCCCATACCGAGCGAGGACAGTAAACTTTTGGATAACATCCAAAGAAAAACCACCAAACTCATTCCTAGACTAAAAAATTACCATATAAAGAAAGATGCAGAACATTACAATTGTACGATCTTGAAACTAGATGACAGAGAGGAGATCTTTATTAATTACTCTTTAATATCCTACAGGATAAAAACTTATGGAAGAATGCAATATCAAATACACAAATAAACCGAATATACTAAGATGTAACAATAAACAGTTATTTGTACAAAAGGCATTTAAAATAAAATAAAACATTACTTTACAATTAGGGCAATTCAATAATGGAATAAACTTCCACAGAAAATAATTGATTCAACCAAGTTTGAACAATATAAAAATGAATTAGATAAATACTATATGGGCACTTTATTTTATTGACCACGTGGTGTGGGAGGTAGACTTGATGGGTCCAGCAGGCCTTCTTCTACCTTATAAAAACTGTGTAAACTGTAATTAGCATCAAGCGGTACATAAAAAACAAAGTTACAGATACAGGCATCTTCCCTCCCTCAAAGTTAGCAGGGTATACAAATTTCACTTACATAAGCTTGCAGATAAAAATATAGGGCTAAAAAGTTACATACATCTCATGGATTTAAATATAATTTCCTCTCATGTATCCTCCACCCTCGTCCAGGACAACAAGCTCACATTTTCACTCTACCCCTATGAACTGTAGAGGACTGAACCTAGCTTTTCATCCTGAGGGGCCACATGAAGGGGGGGCATGGGTGAGATTCTAGCCAGATCATCCATTTGTCCATCTCCGGGTGTAAATGTGCAAGTTTTGATTTATTTTAAAAGTCAACTCCTCTAGTTCTGACATCTCCTGAATCACCTGAAACCAACAATGTTTAGTGGGTGGTTCAGCCTTCAACCATAACAGTTATGGTCTTACGTGCTGCTGTTAAGAGAATGGCCCAGAGATAGAGTGAATCTACACCTTTTAGACCTGGAGGAGCACCCAGGATAACATTTAGCCACACCAGGGGTGAGTTCAGAGAAAGAGATCCTCAATAGCAGGAGCCACCTCTCTCTAAAGGGTTGAATCTGTGGGCAAGCCCAGAAAATGTGTAAATGGTTTGCCTCTGATTCTCCACATAATCTCCAACAGGACGCTGACCTTGTGGGGTTTCTCTTGTTAGGTGTGAGGAAGCAGCAGACTCTAATCCTCCAACCAAATTCTTGCTAGTGTGGGGAACGTGGTCCATGAGTCAAAGTGGAAGACACTGCCCCAGTTGACTGCCCCAAGGTCTGGGGCCCCCTTCCCCTGCCAGCTTGATTTAATCTTAGCTAGTGGGTCCCCCCTCAAGCCGGCCAGAGATTTATAAATTGCAAACATCAGGCCCCTCAGACCTGGGCAGACTGGCCCGCATGAATGCTTGCCAGGAAGGGGCAGCCCTGATAGGGTCCTGGTCTGCTTTTTGAATGGAAGTAATGTATGCATGGGCCTGGAGGTATCTAAAATGGTTAGAGTTCTGCAGGCCAAATGCATTTATAGGAATTCAAAGTCTTCCACTACAACCCCTGTAGGAATTGGCCCAGGAACACAAGACCAGTTCTATCCCAGATCTCAAAGGTATGGTCTTGATGGGCTGGTGGAAAACAAGGGTCCCAGGCCAACCTGAAAGGGGCCAAATTGAGGCCTTCAGTTTGTATTTTTGCAAACCCTGTGAACTGCTACCACAGTGTTCCTTACCACGGAGAGTCTGGGGTGGAGTTTTATGTATTTGGGAAGAATACCATTCTAGTCTCAGAGGTGGGTCCTGTTCCTCCTCCTATCCCTTCTCCATTTCCTTCCAATTTAAAGAATATGCAGGGTTGGACCACTGAAGGGCTACCCTTAGCTGCGCAGCTAGGAAATAGTCCTCAAAATCTGGGAGGATCTTCCACCCTTGCCTTTATGTGTTTGTAAAATTTTAAAATATATTCTAGGCTTCTTATTATTCCAAACAAATTTTGAAATCAGTTTATACCAGGCCTGGAAGTTTAACTTATGGATAAAGGAGGGTAGACAGGAATAGATACAAGAATTTGGGGAGTATATTCATGGTGATTGTTTGAATCCTAGAATACATGGGAGAATTATTAATGACCACCTCTAGAAATCTTGTTTCATTAGGTGCACCAGTGGGCTGTAGTTTATCCTAAAGAGTTGAGAGGTGTGCTCAGTGATGTAAACACCCAAGTATTTCATTTTAACTGCAGACCAATTCAAGGGAGAAGATCCCGAATTGTCTTTGAGAGTGTAGAAGAAATTGAGTACTTCAGTCTTGGTCCTATTCAGGGAGTATCCAGAGTGCCCTCAAACGCCTCGAAATGGACCACACCTGTGGATGGACCGCTCAGGCTGAGACAGACACAGCAGAACATCGTCTGCATACAGGGATATTTTCCAGTTCAGGCCCCCACCTCAATCCCCAGATATTGTCTGATTGATGAATACCTTCGACAACGGGTTCAATGTATAGGGTGAACAGGAGGGAGAAAGGGGCATCCTCTGTCGAGTGCCCTACTCAACCTAAATCTGTAGACAGCCACACCATTTACTCTGACATAGGCCTGTGGACCAGAGTAGAGAACCCTGATGCTATCAATCAAGGTCTGAGGGAAGCCCATGCACTCCCGAACTAAAATAGGAACCCTTTTCGGCAGCTAGACTCATCAGGCATGGGGAATACGAGTCTGAGGCTATTATAGAAGTCCAATAGAGATAGGGCGGTAAGATTTGCAGTGGGTAAGGTCTTTGTTCTCTTTTTGCAAGAGGAAATAGTGGCGTATTGCCATGAGGAGGAGCAGGATTCCCTTCTGTCCAGATGCTAGAAGACAGCCAGTAATAAAGAGCTGTTTCCACTTTAAAGGTTTTATAAAATTCTGCACTGAAGCTATCGGGACTAGGACATATTCCAGTTTTAGATTTTTATGGTATTTAAGATTTCCAGCTGTGTAATTGGTCTAGTCAGTGTCTGACCCCTCTCCAGTGTGAGTGAGGGAGGGATAGGGATAGGGACCTGAGATCGCTCACCTTTTCCTGCAGGGTCGATTCCGCCTGAGGACCATAAAGTTTAGAGTAATAGGAAACAAAGGCTTCACGATTTGGGCTGATTGGTTGACTGGAAGGCAGTCGGGGGATACAATTTTAGTGATGGTGGCTCTGGCTGCATGTTGCGGAGTCAGAGCAGCTAAAAGTTTGGTCCCTCTGGGGCCTCCCTCATAGTACTTTGTTTTTAAGTAGAAGGGCCTTTTCAATTTCTTCCTTTTGCAATTTCTGCAAATCCCTCCTGTGACCTTTCAATTCCAAATACCTATGCTCCTCCCATTTAATTTTCTGTACTCTCAAGTTTCCTAATTTGGATGAGAGCTCCTACTGCTTCTCATAAGAGCTTTTCTTATGAGAAGCTATTGAAATTAGCTTTGCCCTGAGGGTAGCCTTGAGAGTGTCACAGACTCTCAGGTGTTATTTCCTTTGTTGAATGTAACTACAGTACCTTTAATATATTTTCAGCTGCTCCACTACTGCTTTATCCCAGAGGAGGAAGTATTCAGTCTCCAGAGGGTATTTAGTTTAGGGATGCAAAATCAGCCTCGAGAAAACAGGGTTATGGTAGGACAGGGTAAGGTCCCCACCACATAGAGAAACAAGAAGGCCCTAGAAAATGTAAAAAGTGTCTAATCTCAAGAAAATTTGGAATCTGGGAAAGTAGTAGGTATAACCCTTGCTCTAAGGTATTTTTCATGCCAGATATCCACTAGTCCCACCTGATCCATGATCTTTTAAGAGAGTGAACCTTTCAAAAGTCTGGATTAGGGACTTGTGAGGTGGTGTCCAGACTCTTGTGGAACACAGATTCCAATCCCACCCATTATCAAGATCCCTTTAGTTTTTCAGCTATGAGCTGAGAAAGGGATGGAGTAAAATGAGAGAGGGAACTGAGGGGGCATACACATTTACCAGGGTGACCAGAGTATGCTGAATTGTGCCAATCACCATGATATATCTAGCCCAGGGATCTTCCACCACTTCCTCCAGTTCAAAGGAGAGTGGCAGACAGAGGTATGGCTACTTCCTCTTTCTCGAGAGGGTAGGGATGCCTGGAATAAATAAGGAAGGAGTTGGACTTCAGCTTCAAGGCCTCTGTGGGTGACAAATGTGTCTCCTGTAAAGTTTAATTCACATTTCTGTGTTGATAAATATCTCTGAATCTGCTTCCTCTTGATAGGGCTGGAACACCATTTATATTATAGGAAAGAACCTTAGTGTATTGATTAGCCATTTAAATACAGAAGTAGAGACCATCTGACTTCTAAGCAAGGAAATGAGCCTGTACCATGGCTGGCAACCAAAACCCTTTTTAAAGAACAGTTCACCCATTGGAAATGTAAACAGATAACAATTAAACAGGTTGAAATATAGATGAAAAGTAGTAACATTCCCAAAATGACGTAAACTTTGTGCTCCAGGCCAACTCATTATAGAGGCAAAAGCAGTCGAACTGTAAGGAGCCCCAGGTTTGTGGACCTTGGTGCCACTTCATCCACAGTGGCTGTCATGATTTCAAGGGACAGCTGGAAGGTGTTCCACAACAAAAGTGTCGCTAGCATTTAAAATAAGGGAGCTCAAAATTATAATGAGTGGGCCCCATATTTGAGGATAAAACCGGACATGGCCTACCCTTTTCCCATCAGCAAAAATCCAGGAGGTGCCACTGTAGCACCCCTCCCATCTGAGAATATTATTATTCAAATTAAAGATTCGCCCTTATCTGTCTATATATGATTTAAAAGGAAACTTTTAAGATGGCCACATAAGGTAAAACCACAAATGACCTATAGAGGTGAACATCCTACTATAACAAACAAAAAGTGAACCAAATATTTCTTTTGACTCCCCTCAGTACCTGTACTGAAGGAGCCTGGAGTGTTCTGTAAAACAAAGGCTTTCAACATGTTATTGAACAAGAAACATCAGTATAAATCTGAGTCTCCTCCCTTCTGGTATATTGAGTATCCCTATGTACAGGCATTCTCTCAGCTCATTTACAGATTTCAGGAGTAAAAGTCCTCATTGACACAGGAATACCCAAATATGGACACTGACAGGAGCCCTTTGTAGTCACTAGGAGGAACCCCTCCCCCATAAAGACCCAGCACAAGTCCCCAAAGGTGATTGCCTCATGCAATCAAAACTGACAGAATACCAGTAGCAGGCAGTCTGAGTTGAAAGGGATCAAGGCATCGAATAATTGTAAACTCGTGCTGTGAGTGAGACAGACCACATCAGAAATGCCCTGGAAAACATAAAACACAGGACCATCTGTTTTGGCGGAGAGATTGTCAGGGGCCCGCTCAGCCACTGCCCCCACCCACCTTCAAGGCGAGGGTAGCAACAGTGTCGGCAACCAAAGGGTTCCCCACGGTACTCACCGCATCAGTAAATAACCAGTCCGTTGCCCCCTCAAATCACCTCTGCAGGATGACTGCGTAGTAGGCCCAGGAGTCGCGGGGCAAGAGTGGCGTGGAAGCCATGCCAAGGAGAGGCTGGGGAGCCAGAAAGCATCAGGAAAGGGTGCAGTGCCGCTGCCTAAAGGCAGGAATTTTGATGATCAGCATCTCTCAGGTCACAGGAGCTGGTGAAGAGCCACTGGTAGCGCAGAGCTTGGTCTCTCGCATTCCTCTTGCAGGTGCAGTGCATTCTTGATCACAGAGGAGGGGTCTCCATACTTCCACAGCATTGAAAAGACATCTGCTCGGAGGTTCATTTGGGGGTTCTTTTACGACAATCCTGGCTTGGATGTTCCATTCTGAGCCTGAGTCCAAGCAGAGGCCAGCAGGTCTCGCTCCAACCTTTTTGACCAGTGGGGGTGCTGATTCCAAGGTTCTCTAGGAAGGATGAGACAGCCAAGAGATCCTGAAACACCTTATTGCCCTGCTCCACAGACACCATTAAGCCTTGCAGGGTATAGAATCTGCACTTAACATTTTTTGCATGCAGTTGTGACTATCAGCCATAAGGTTCTTTTAAGCCCTGAACCACCCGAACTGTGATCACTGTCTATGGAAATTTGGTGCGAGAACTCTAGGGCCCCTGCTGCCAAGCCTTATGGAGCAGATCTTCCTTGGCTCTGTATGAGGTTAGTCTGGCCTAGTAAAGATCTAGGTCTCACATCCGGATTATGGGGCTGAGGGCAGAGGGACCGATGGGCATGATCCATCCTTAAATCAAAAATCTTCCAGGAGTGAGAGCGAGCTCTGACACAGGTCATGGAGAAAGGAAGAACATTTCCTTGTTTGTCCTCAGACCCTCCAGGGACCCCACAGACTCTGATGTTTTGCCTCCTACTTATCCCTCTAAGTCACCGGGGCATCGTGAGCACTCTGTCTCTGAGCGAGCAAGTACAGTAACAAGTGGTCGTGCCACGTCTACTCAGACGTCTGGGTAAGGCATAGTTCCAATTGTTCTGCCTTATGATCAATTTTGCTCTATGTCGGTGTGAAGTTCGAGAGTGTCTAGTCTAACTTTGTTACTGTGTGAGCTACCTGCATGATGGTTATAATTAGATCAGCTTGGGCCTCCTCGCCATGCGGCTTTGTCAGTTGCAGGCCCTCTGAGCATCCGATCCTCTGCAGAATTTGCATTTTCTGCTTGGAGAAGCTCTTTTAATTTTTGTGCTGGAGTGGTGGGAGGTTTACCAGACCTATATCTTTTCATTTTGCTGGTGATGACATCTTCTAGCATGCGATGTAAGGTGATTTTTGTTCAGAGGAGAGAGCTCTCGGGCTAAGCAGCCATTAGCTTGCTGATGTCACGGAAGTTCGGTTTACTGGGCATTAATCCATGCCTGGAGGGGCAGTTGGAGTCATGAGGTGAAGCTGAGTGACTTTAACCACCAGGTTGGATTAATGTTCAGTAAACCCATACCTAGGAGTGTTTTAATCATCTTTGCCACATTGTAGGTGTAGATATTTTTAAACAAATTTATTCTTATTTTAAGGTGTTGTTTTATGTATTGAGTTTCAAAATTTGTATAGCATTTTTGTAAAGGTGCCTGTGCTTTGGAATGGTGCCTTATATAAATAAAGTTTGCTTTGCTTTAGGTAACCCCAGCCCCTTTGTTTATCTAGAAGGGCTTCTCCTCTCAGCACACCAAACACTCAGGCCCTAGGGGCATGACAAACAGAGAAGGGTGGGGGTTTACATTGTAAAACACACAGACAAGCATTCTTTGCAACTACAATGGCCACCATATACAAGGTGGACTAGACTGTTTTACTAGACAGCCAACTGAGTGTGGCAACTGCAGGCACACACCTGGCAGGGACCAATTGCATGGCCAACAACCCGGGTCACTGGCAGAAAACATTTGCTTAGGACTATGCTGGGTTTGAACTTCTGGACAGGGACACCAAGTAACTCCAGACACAAGGAAGCAATAACATTACTTTCCAAACCAGGCTGGATTCTAAAGCGTGGCTTTTATTCACGTAACAAAGTAGGAATAATCACAAAGCGAAGATGGACCCCATGGGACTCACACACTGGCAATGCAGATTACTAAAGGTACAGACATTCCTGAATTCCCATTTCTTACAGGATGAAGAAAACACATACTGGTGAACACACTGGTTCTACTGGAAATTGGCACATCAGCCAGGTACTGGTACATTTCCTATCAACTAGGCACATCCAGTTAGTACTAGGACACTTTCCCATATTTCATGAGGATACTGGTAGTACACACGACCACCACAGAGCACATACAGGCTAAGAACTCGCAGAACCCAGTATGATGGGCTAAACAGGAAGAAAACTAACCCCACACAGGGGTAAACACTTTTCTCAGGCATTGGCCAATTGCACTCGAAGAAAAAGTAATAGGTGCACTTCAGAACCTGTAGCGTTAAACTAGATACTCCAGATGGGAGAGGTCTCCCACCTTTGTTTCCAAGCATATACTTGGCCATTCATCTGGTTAATAACACCACACAACTGTAGAAAACCGTAGATGTTGTCTTAAATGTATATCGCACTTAACATGCTACATACACCTCACTGGTGTCAGAATTAAAAGTTATGTACATGGACAGTCACATTCTGGACTCCAAAGTAGGCAGACACTTTTAAACAGAGAAAGTCTCAAGTAACAGGTTCCTTTATAAGAGAAAACACCCTTCACAGAAATTGCAGGAACTCCTGGGTTTACACAGGAAAACAAATACTCACAAGCAGTTGTCTCAAGGCAGCTTCAAAGTCCAGATGGACCAGGGATTGCCCCTGCATCCTGGAGTTCACACTATCCTCCTGGGATGGGGCACAGGAAACCCTCTGGCACAGGTCTCCACCACTTGAAAGCTGGAACAGTTGTCACACACTAGGGTGAGAACTAAAACTTAAAAAAACAAACAGGGCTCTCTGACAGAGCTGTCTGAGGAGCTGCACAAGCTGCAGCCTCCTCCACGTAACTCCAGATCACTCTGCCATGAACATTCTATAGCTAGCTCTAGCAGCTGCTAGCATTGTGGCTTATGCTGCTGCTGCGACAGTTCTAAAACACATCATCCTTCCAGAGCTCAGCAGAGACTGAGAACAGAGAGAGCCAGAGTGAAACCCATTTAACTGTAATTTCACTAGCTGCCTTCCCGTCTACCACTATTCTAACAGACCAGAACTGTGGCCCCTATGGCCAGTCAGGACCACATCCTTTCTATCCCCTAGCCCTCTAGGGAAAAATCTATCTATCCAAAAGCCACAGGGAACCTCCTCCCAACACAGGGCACCTGCAAACCAAAAACACAGAGCAATAACACTATACAAGCATTACACTCCACAGTCCCCACACATACACACCTGTGGAGAAAAAGATTAACACATGTTATCAACTACACAGTATTCTAGAAACACTTTAAAGCACAAGAGAACTCTGATGAGTCCCCGAATCTCTTCTAGTCTTCTTCTTTCTTCACCAGGAGCACCTGAAAGAGAAAAAGACAAAACACATCCCAAATCTATAACTCACAGTACTACGACCCCTCCATCAAAACACTGGAGAATCCCTAAAATATTTTATAGAAAAGTAGAAAACAGTAGAAAATACTGACATTATGTACATACAACATTTTAAGAGGGGGTGGAATGCCTAACTGTCCCAACTAGTGGCAAAACAGTTGTGCCTGAAGGCAAGGTCCATTAAAGAGTCTTCCCTGGGCTACAGTCCATTGAAGCACAGTTCTTGAAGTACTGTAGTTCACAAGGGAGAGTCTTTGTGGACAGTTCTACAGTTTGTAGTCTGCCAGGTGTAGGATGTGTATTGTAATGTCAATAAAGTGAGAAAGTCTGGACTTACCAGTCCCTTGAAGAACGTACAAACTGGATCACCTACTTAGCCAGCTGAAGGCTCACCCTCCTGGCAGCATTGTTTGGACACAGCTCAGCGGGCATCTTCCAGAAAACAGATGATGAACACAAGAAACAGCTGGACTGATGTCATCTGGGAAACTGAACCATGGAACAGGAACCAACAGCTGGATTGATGTCATCTAGCATCCCAGGCGATGAATCAGGGAAAACAACTGGGTCGATGTCATCTGGAGGTCCAGGTGAGGAAACTGGAAAAGCACACTTCAGGTCTGACTGAATCCTTGGATGACCTTGGATCTTGGAACACCAGTCTGGTGGAACAACATGGTACAGCACTGCTGGACGGCAGACACTGCTCTCACCCTGCTTTGCTTCCTCTGGGTAGGCATGTGCATATTCACAGGGAGTGGCACCAGTGAAGGGTAGTCCCACTCTGGGTCAGGTGCAAGAACTATGAGCTCATCTGGGCGCCATAATTGATGTTGTAGAAAGTTTAATTTCCTGCTTTGTCCACATATCGATAATGTCCATGAACAATGTCCTGACCAATTTCCAAAACTTTAGTCTATCATTTGTGACTCTGTTTCTGACATAAGGGGTCATACCCTGGATGCAGATTCTTACTAGCTTCCTCTAAGTACCAGGCTTTCCTGTTTTGCTGTGTCTCCTACCAGACTCTCTGAGGAAAGGAGTAAAGGACATTCCATTATGGCATTAGCCCTCCTATGAACCAGTCTCTCCTCCTTACTACTCTTCTCCAATACACAGCCACTGGCATAGCTTGGGGTGGCCAGTCCTGGTTCAACCAGTGCCGCATACTTAAGCACAGAAAACCTTGTCCCCAACCATCTCTGTAGGCAAGGTAGTGGAGTCACCAACTTCTTCTGGCTCCTCAAAGGCAAGAGCTTGAGGTTGCTGTATGGGACCCTCAACAGAAAGATACATATCTTCTTCCTCTCTTCCTCAATTAAAACTTGGCCCAGGACAGCAGTCATCCTCACTCCCGAGACAGTCCACTCTTCACTGGGTGAGGAGGTAGACACCTCCCATCTAAAGTTTCTTAAACTTTGTCCTCTCCAACAAGGCTAGGACCAGGGCCCCTCTCAATGGGTCCATGGATCCTTCCTCCACATTGTCCATTTGTGACACAGGTGGAAACATCATGAGTAATCTGCCCTTGCAGTAAATCTACACTCTCTTCCTTTGGGCCACAATCTGCTGGCCCTCCCCAACAGGTTCAATCTGGTGCTGTGTGCTGCTACATGCAGGATTTCTACTTTGTCCAGATGGAAGCCAAACAAATTTAGGTGCTTTGGACAGACCATACTTCACTAAGCAAACCCGTAACAGTAAGGAATTAAGAATATCCCTTCCAGCCTTGAGGCACATTATATACTCACAGGATAGTTGGATTGCAACATGAGAAGGCAAACTGTCACCACAGAAACATTGCTTTATTTCTTTTAGCTTGGCAACCTCCTCAGCTAACATAGCTCAAGGCATGACCCAGTAGCGGGATGGTCCCGAAGCCATGTCTGTAAATAAACACATTAAAGTTCATTGTTACTACACAGTTCATGAAACTTGGAACAGTCTCTCAAAATGGCTCCCTGCTGCTGAAGTTTACATTACTCCCCCACCCTGTAATGGCGAGGCAGCACTGTTGCATCCACTCTGTCTCCTGACTCAAACTACTATGCTACTGATTTCTGCTCAAAACTGTAACAATTGCACTGCATTTTCTTTTTCAGCACATTCATATGATTTTTGACTTTCGATTAAGCACTCAATCAATTTTTACACTTTTCTTAAAGTCATCTAAGACCACTGTATTTCTGCACAGGATTATCTGGTTGCTGTGTGCTTAACAACTTACAGTTTCTCACTTGTTAGAAAATCATACTGATGCTGAATCCATAATACATGCTCACAGTCTATTGCTCAGAACTCATTTGTTTTGATTGCACTTACAGTCCGCTGTTTACAAAAATAATCTCGCTGTTTACGCACAGATTCAGCTGGCTTTTGAAATCACTGACAGTTTGAGCTCAGTTTTGATGAATGGTACTCACTGTATCAGTAGCTGGCTTGCTCCGTTGGAAATATTTCAACCTAAAGCTGATCCTGGAAGGCTTCTGGTTGAAATAAATCTGGTGATCCCACTGATTGTCACACGAACACCACGCTTTACTTCCTAGTTGGTCGGATAATGGGTTGAGCCCGATTTTGAACAGAAATAGTCTGTATTTACAGATTTAGAATGTTCACAGTCCCCCAAAGGTTTCTCCTGGCTACACCACACACACCACTCACTCTCCTCTCAAACACTGGGCTGCACTCTGAAGCTGGCTAGGGGTGGGACTGATTGCAGTCTCACCAATCACTCAACGCCATGCAATGAGCCTCTCTCTCTCTCTCTCATGCTCTTCCTCCATGGTGATCATTGAGCAGGCAAAATTTAAACTGCAAACTGGACTTTTTCTGACTGAAATTTCATGGTGGAGCGCTGTTTTAACCATTTCTTTGCTTAGAACTTGGCTTTTCTTTAGCGAGTCCCCAATTCACACAGCAATCACTTGAAACTTTTAGGGCACAAAGTTCTTTTGGTTTCCAAAGTCCACAATACTTTCTGTCACTAAAACTTGAGAATTAAAGCTTGTAAATGCTCTTTTGATGCAGGATAAGCATACACATTTTGGCTTTACGGTCCCTTGGCAAAAGGTGGCACAATCACTAGTGTCACAACCACACCCAGCAGGTCAGGCCTCTGCTCCCACAATGCTAACCTCTGAGCACAGTATTGTGAACAGGTAACAGACAGGAACTCCTCCTGTCTGCTTGTGGGTCTGAATCACCTTTAGTCTCAAGTTCTGGGGATTAAACTGTGAACCTTATGCTAGCATACCCACATGTACAGACTCAGATAATCTGCTCTTTGGGGATGCCAGATATCTTTGCCCAAGGGCACCTAACCAGGTATCCAAAATGAAACCTTAAAACTCTATAAAAGACCTTAGGAAAATTCTAACCTTTTCCCAGTTTAGTAACACCATCAAGCTCTGAACAGTTTTTGTCTGTCTTAACCCTCAAAACCTCACATACAAAAGAACTTTGAAGACACACCAGGCAGTCTTTCAAAATAATATTTTTACTAAAATGGATAAAAATATCAAATGTAAACACAAAATACTATATCAAAAGCCTACCATCACTTAAAAGAACAAGGTTAAAGTATAACACAAACTCCTACCACAATACAATTAGACTTTTCTATCTAATGTATTACCTCTTTAGTGATTATAGTTAGATCTTGTTTCTTAAGAGCCCAAAAGATATGTCACAAAGATCAGAGCAAATCCTAGGTTAAACTGTGTCTCTCATACACCACTTCCATGATGTCATATCTAGCTCTCCTTTAGAATATAAAAATATACAAACAATGATCTTCCTGTAGAAATATTTTAAATACTGTGACTTCAGCAAAAATGAATTTCCCAAATTATGACAGTGTTTAATCAAGCCTTTTGTTTGATCTTGTCTGGTTTCCTGTTCACAAGGCATCAAAGGTTTTTTACAACTTTAGCACCATGGTGGTATAAAATGTTTTTCCTCTAAAACAACATAAAAGTTTACGAGCCCTATATCCTGGTAGCTGGATCAGTTCTAATAAAGGAGAAAAACAAGAGACCCTTAATTAAGTCTCTAGTCTTTTATCTACCCAGGTTTCAGGTCACTTGACTGTAACTGAAACCTGGGGGTTACCTAGGAGCACAGGATGTCCCATGAGACAATCACACACCACATTCTATATCACAAATATTATAGAACAATCATAACTAGCTGGCCAAGCATCACACACAGCACCACATGAACAGCAGGCACACAGCGGCACTACGTAGATGGCACTATCCTAGGTATTTCCTTTGTGCAAAGCTTCCAGTTTTGGGCTACCAACTGCCAGACAGACAAAGCGCTAGCCATAGCCTAAGCAAATTATCCAGTGTTTTCACAAATTCAAAATACATCGACGGACACCCCTAGTTTAACTAGAAGGGCTTCTCCTCTCAGCACACTAAACACTCAGGCCCTAGGGGCATGACAAACAGAGAGGGTGGGGTTTACATTGAAAAACACACAGACAAGCATTCTTTGCAACTACAATGGCCACCATATACAAGGTGGACTAGACTGTTTTACTAGACAGCCAACCAAGTGTGGCAACTGCATGGCACACACCTGGCAGGGACCAATTGCATGGCCAACAACCCCAGTCCCTAGGAGAGAATGTTTGCTTAGGACTATGGTAAGTTTGCAGTTCTGGACAGGGCACTCAAGTAACTCCGGACACAAGGAAGCAATAACATTACTGTCCAAACCTGGCTGGGATTTAGAGTGTGGCTTTTATTCATGTAACAAAGTAGGAATAATCACAAAGCAAGATGGACTCCCATGGGCTAGCACACACAGGTAATGCAGATTATTGAGGTACAGACATTCCTGAATTCCAATTTATCACAGGATGAAGAAAACACACACTGGTGAACACACTGGTTCCTACTGGAAACTGGCACATCCAGCCAGGTACATTTCCCATCAACTAGGCTACATTTGGACAGTACTAGGGCACTGTACCATATTTCATAAGGATAGAGGGGTACAACAACCATCACAGAGCACATACAGGCTAAGAACTTGCAGAACCCACGATGCTGGGGTAAACTGGAAGAAAACAACCCACATAATAGGGGTAAACACTTTTCTCAGGCATTGGCCAATTGCACTGAAGAAAAAGTAATAGGTGCCCTTCAGAACACGTAGAGGTAAACTGGTTACTCCAGATGGGGGTCCTCACCTTTGTTTCAAGCATATACTTGGCCATTCATCTGGTTAATAACACCACACAACTGTAGAAAACTGTAGATGTTGTCTTAAATGTATATCACACTTAACATACTATACACACCTCACTGGTGCCAGAATTAAAGTTCTGTATTTGGACGGTCACATTCTGGACTCCAGCGTAGGTAGACACTTTTAAACAGAGAGAGTCTCAAGTGACAGGGTCCCTTTATGAGAGAAAACACCCTTCACATGAATTGCAGGTACTCCTGGGTTTACATAGAAAAACAAGGTACTCACACAGCAGTTGTCACAAGGCAGCTTCAAAAGTAAAGATGGACCAGGGATTGCCCTGCATCCGGAGATCACCCCATCCCTCCTGGGATGGGGCACAAGGAAACCCTCTGGCACAGGTCTCCACCAATTCTGAAAAGCTGGAACAGTTGTCACACACTAAGGTGAGAACTAAAACTTAAAACAAACAGAGCTCTCTGACAGAGCTGTCTGAGGAGCTGCACTACAAGCTGCAGCCCTCCACTTGACTCAGATCACTCTACCATGAACATTCTAAAGCTAGCTCTAGCAGCTGCTAGCATTGTGGCTTATGCTGCAACAGTTCTAAAGGATCATCATTCCTCCAGAGCTCAGCAGAGACTGAGAACAGAGAGAGACAGAGTGAAACCCATTTAACTGGCATTTCATTAGCTGCTTTCCTGTCTAACACTGATTCTAACTGGGATTCTAGTAACCCTAGAGCAAGAGGTTACATTTGCTTATGTAACCCCTTGCAAATGGAAGTTTTAAAAATGCCAGCCTGAGCTTACCTTAGCCCTGTCCTTCTGTTCTCCTGCTGTCTCCCGGCTTCTCCTGTTTGGCCTCCAATTTGTTTCTGGTCCCCAGGTCTGCTTTGCCCTTCTGTGTGCACCAGCTGCAGCCCAAATGAAAATCCAGCCCCTCTGAGTTAAGAGAAAGTTCTGCCTCAGGGCAGGACTCGTGATGGTGAAAATTTCCTTCAATCAAACGCTTGGTTTGCGGTCACCTTGGGACTGTGCCGTGGGTCCCAGGATCCCTTCCACCTAATTGGGAACCCGGTGACTATGGACAGCTTGCTGGGGGCTGCTCCTGTGAGAAATTAAAGAGTTTGACTGGGCTCAGGGAAACATGCCTGAGAAGGGCCCTGGTCATCTGTGCAATTATTAACTTGTGTCTTGCTGCCTCATGGTAGCTCTAAAAGGTTTAGCTGAAAAGTAAGGAAATTAAATGTTTGTTAAATTGAAATTGTTGCTGCATATTGGGATGTATTGTACTGCAGGAGAGAGTATTTCAAATTGAAATGAATGCTTTTCCCTGGTATTACCAGTAGTTGGGACTCTCCATGTCAGCCTGTCAACCGATGCAGAGGAGCTTTACTAAGTGCAGTAGCAACAAGAAAACTAAAGGAGTCACATTCTTCATCTGTGCAGTGACTGTAAGTACAACCTCTGAGCTGCAAGACTGTGGGCATTGGGCTAAATAATTTCTCTCTGGCTGCACCAGGACTTTTGTCAGGACTGTATCTGATCTGCTATAAGGGACAGTGGGTTAAGCAGCCATTGCAAGCAGTCACAGCCGAGTGGGAGCCAGCAATGAAAGCCAGGACTTGTGGGACCATTCACTGGACCTTATGGGTAACCACCCAAGTGCTCATATGGACTTCTGGGACATCATTTTAGGCGCAATTCTCCAATCCAATTGTGACTCGGAGTGTTCTGATTGACAGGTATCCCAGCCATTTAGAGACCTGTCACCCCATCTCTGCTGCCAATCAGGGAGTTGAACTAGGAACCTATAAGAGACACTGTTTGCCAGTTTTTTGTTCAGATCAGATCAGCCAGGGTGAGAAGGGAGGCAGGCTCCAGCCTGCTGGGTCCCCACAGGGTGGGGCTCAGGCCCCCAGCCATGCCACCAGGTCTGGGTCACTAGCTAAGCTCCTCCAGTCACCAGGGGTGTTTATTTTCTGTATCCAGTTTAAAAGTTAAAGTAAATTTTAGTTCTGCAACTGCTGGTCTGGAGGATACAGGCTAACTCTCCCTGCACGTTGAGGAAAGATGTGGAAAAGGAGGCCATCTACCATGCCTCAGGTGTGAGACAGTGGAAGAGAATTCAGGAAGTATTCATCTGCGGATGAGACCTTGAAGGACCTGAGTGAGCACCTCGCACTTCCCGATGTGAGGAGAAGCTTCTAAAGTAATCTAGGGGTCTCAAGCCATGCTTCAGATATTTCTCTGTGTGATGAAGTCTCTGAATTATCAGTCTAGGCTACTAACCCCATCAGAGACTGTCTAGTTCAAAGTTAATATGGATGCATCTTGTCTGTGGCCCAAATGGCTAAATCGCAGGTGCAGCAAGATGCCCTAATAGCGAATCACATAAACGTGTGGTAATTTGTCATTACCCTATGGGTTAGATTCCTGCCTCCATGGAGCTGACTGCCAAGCCGTGTTTGCCACTTCATGGGACAGGAGGCCCTAGAGCATATTATGTCTAAGTTATACTAGAAAGAATTACCGTTGTCTTACCCGGATGTCATCTGAGAGCGCTTGCCGTAAGTAAAATGTCTATACAAGCTGGATGAGACTTTGCCAAGGAGTACTGTTGTTGGTATTTAAAAGTACTGGATGTGACTTCAAATAACTGACTACAGGATGCTGGTTAAAATGTAATTGTCTGTTTATGCTGGATGGATGCCTATTTTTGGTATGTAAATGTTCTGGATAGGACTTTGTTTCAAAAATTTGGATGCTTGGCAAAAGTATCAGTTTCTATCTATATTGGATGGGACTTTCAAAATGTTGTGCAATATTCATTTATTTGTTTATTTGATTCTAGGATTATAAATACCTTTGAGCGAAGCACTTTTACAAAGGTTCCATGTCAATAAGTACAGGCATACAGGTCATACAGGTTACATACAATATAAAACAATCAGTAACATAATCGCCATAACATGTTATTACAAGGACTTTACAGGAAACACAATGGGAAGATAGGTAGTACAAAGAAAAAGTTAGGTGGAGGAGGAGCTTGGAAAAGGGGGTGAGATAAAGAAAGGCAGCCAACGGGCTTTTGTCATGACAGAGCAGGGGTAAGAGCAAATGTTGGGCATGGTAGGAATGAAGTGCTACGTGGGCTGTCCATAGCAGACAGTAGAAGCTATGGGCAGAGGTGTGGAGAGTATTGCATTAAGCAGGGCATTCACAGGTGCTTGAGCCTGCTAATGAGGGTGGAGCTTAGTCTTGAAAGTGCCCAGTGTTGGAGAGTTAGAGATGTCAGTTGTGAGACTGTTTAGCCAGCTAGGGGCCCTATAAGCAAAGGATCTTTGGCCTTGGGTTGTGCGACAGTAAGGGATTTGCAGGATTAGGGTTTTGAACTCCTGGTGTTACAATTGATCACTCTGGGTTTGAGGAGGGAGCAGACCCTAGGGGAGCAATGCCCATCATTATTTTCTTTGCTGCGATGCTAGGTTTGATACTTTATTCGGTTGTTGAGTTGCAGTCATCCAGCTTGGGAGTAGAGGTCCAGGTATGGGTTAAACGGTGGGCTCCAGTGGCAAGTCGACAGGCATTATTCAGGGAGGTAGAAACACATTTGAGTGAGGTGGCAGTGGCAGAGCCTTAGATAATGAGTCCATAGTCTATAATACTAACAATAGAGCTCTGGATGGCAACAGACAGGCTTCGTGGTTAGATGCTTCCTGTGTGGAAGAGTAGGCCCAGTCTGGTGTTAGCCACTTTTGCAACATTATTAATGTGGTCGGCATAGGAGAGTTTGGAGTCAAGGGTGAGGCCAAGGTATTTAAAGGTGTGGACTTGTTCTAGGGTGACTCCTCCCTTGGTTTTTATGGTGAGGTGATACTGGTTATTCTTGCTGCGTGAGCTGCTGAGAAGCATTGTCTTTGTTTTTCTGGTTCAGGATCAGCTTATGTTTTAAGAACCAGTTTTCGACTGCAGTGAAACCCCGCTGGAGGTTCTCTTGTAGCTGATTAGAATCATGGTGGGAGGTTAGGATAACAGCATCATCCATGTAGAGCAAGATTTTTTCTGGACAGGAGTCTGGCAGTGTGTTCAAAAATGCTGAAGAGGAGGGGGCCCAATATAGAACCCTGAGGGACACCAGAGCAGACAGGTCTGGCATCTGAGATAATGTCCGTAATTTTCACTTTTGGGACCGTTATTAAGGTAGCTTTGAACCAGTTCACAGAGTTGGGTGACAGTCCCACGGTTTGTAGCTGGACAAGCAGGAGACAGTGGTTACGGTATCAAAGGCCTTTGTTAAATCAATGAAAGCAGACCAGTTTGTTGTCCATTATTCAGTGAGTGGTGGATGGTGCCAGAAAATTCAAGTAGTGCCGTGGGAAATAAAGACCTTTCTAAAACCATGTTGCTGCCTGCACAGGATGTTATGCATGTCCAGAAAATTGGTAAGCTGGTCCACAACAATACATTCCAAGGTCTTAGAGAGTGGAGGAAGGATGAAAATTGATGGAAGTTCTCATGTGCTGTTTTGACACCACTTTTATGCATGGGGGTTACCGTAGAGATTTCCATTTATCCAGGAACTGACTAAGTCTGAGGGAGAAGTTGAAAATCCTGGTCAGAGTAGAAGTACTTCATCAAGGGTGAGTGATAGAAGTCAAGGTCAAGTGAGTTGTTGCTAGATCTGGACTTACTAATGGCTTTGGTAACATAGCTGTGCACCTGGTACATCTTGACCAATTTAAAGTAAAAGGAGGGTGGCTAATGAGGCAGGGAAGTTGGGGAATTAGAAGTGTCATCATCTATGAAGAAATAGGGTGGGAGTACAGAACTAAGGTCTGTGAAAGCAGCATTAAATGTGTCAGCAATTATTTTCGGGTCTTGAGTGGTTATACCATTAATGCAGAGAATGGAGGGGGGAATTTGGATTGCTGCCCAGTGACTTTTTATGTTATTCCAGAAGTCTCTTCCATTGCCCCAGGAGCTTACAAGAGGCGTTATTGAAGAAGGCCGATTTTGTTTGCTAAGATTTGATACAGTCATTCCGTGCATGTTTGTAGTTATCAATGTCGATTTGTCTTACAGTGTTTCTGCTAGTTCCCAAAGGTGGTCCCTGCCTTTAGTCACCTTAGGAGGTCACCTGTGAGCCAGGGGTTACAGAGAGCCTTTATGTTTTGCATTTTAGTGGGCAAATATGTTGCAGGCTTCATTGAAGATGCTGATGAAATGGTTGAGGGAGTGTTCACATTAGTGGCTGTGAGGATTGGAGACCAGTCCTGTAGGAGAAGGTGGGTTTTAGGGTGTTAACTGTCCATGAGGTAGAACTCTGCTGGTGATGGTTTTTGGAGGGGAGTTTGGAGAATTTGTTGGACCAACAGCAGCTAACAGGAGAGTGGTCACTGAGGGAGTCAGGGAGGACTGTGGTGTTTGTAATCTAGGTGGGGTGGCTTGTTAGGATCCAATCCAGCAGGGTGCAGGTTCTAGTTTTATAGTTTTTCCTGGTAGAGAAGTCGACCATTTGGGTGAGGTTAGCTGCTGCTATAGCATCCCTGTGGGCCCCAGCCTCAGCAGCAGGCCAGTTTATATTAAAGTCCCCGAGAAGAATAGAGTCGGTGCCTGGTGGAGAGACTTAACAGAGTCAAGAACTGCACTGAGCCCACTATCTTGCTCTTTAGGTGGAATGTGGATTGTAACAACAGTGAGGGCTTTGTTCTGAGTGCCAAGAAGGATTTTAATGGGAAATATCTACGCCATAGTGATCTGGGGCAGGAGGCTGATGTGGTGTCCCAGGAAGGTATCCTTTAGTTAGAGGACATAACCGCCACCACTCTTTTGTTGTACTGGTCAAGGCGAAAAACATTGTACCCAGGGAGGGCGATAGCATGGTCAGGGATTGATGAGGAGAGCCAGTTTCAATAATTGCTAAGATGTCTGGATTGTGTTGGCAAGCAAAAGACTGAAGGGCATCTATTTTATGGAGGAGGATACAAATATTGAGCAAGATGAGAGAGAGGCGCCTGCATTTTGAACTGATTAGTTGCTTTGGTGGTAGATGGGCCAGGGTTTGGGTGAATGTTGCCAGACATCAGCAGAGAAGAAGGATAAGCTTTAGAGTACTCATACATAATTCCCTAGCCAGGCATTTGCAACTTAGTGTCAGCAGAAAGCATGAGTTGGGAGAGTGTGTCAATAGGGAGACGGTGGATGTTCAGGGTGAGAGCAGTGAGATTAGGTGGGTGGGGTACCCAGCACCCATAGGTGAACAGTACAATTCAGTAGGTGTGTGCTGGCCCGGGGGCAGGGTGCAGAGTTGTATATGTAGGGTACCTAGGTGTCGATAAGTGGGAATGGGTAGGTAACTGATAGGGGCAGAGGGAAGCAGGCTCTGGGGGTGGAGTAGTGGAAAGAGGGAAAAGAAGGAGGAGGGAGGGTGCAGGGATAGGCAGAGGGCATGATTTGTTGATAGAGGAGGTAGTGGAGAGAGAGCACCAGGAAAAAGCAGGGTGGAGAGGGGGCTAGACAGGGAAAGGGCGGAGGAGAGTTCATGTGTTAAATCCAAGTAGCTGGTCCTAAAATGTTCAGAATTTCTGTAAATGCAGGGCAATCCCCTGTTGTTCAGTAATGTGCAGGATAATCCCTGTCATTCAGTAATGTAAGGCAATCCCTGTCATTCAGTAATGTAGCGGGCAATCCCTGTCGCTCAGTAATGTGCAGGATAATCCCGGGTCGCTCAGTAATGTGGAAGGATAATCCCTGTCATTTAGTAACGTGCGGGCAATCCCTGGCTCTTTGTAACCAGCATGGTCAATTGCTGCTCATCTGCTAATTGCAGGGCAATCCCCGCCTTCAATGTATACAGCGCCTGTAGTCATTGCAGGAATCTGCCCCAAGTGTCTCCCCCAAATCAACAGACAGCCAACTCAACCAGCTGCAACATCCACCAGGCCTGCAACATCTTGGACTGTGGTATCTGGGATTCCAGTATGGTATGAGATTGCAGGGTTTCATATTGTTCTGGGACTGATACCAGTGTGGGTATAATGATAATTATGTACCATCTGAATATTCAGCAGGTAGATGGCCAGGGCTCTGGCATCACTAGGTCAAGTGAAATATGTGATTGCTTTTGTCTAATAGTAAGTCGTCACCCAGCTGGAGGGTTACCAGCAAAACCAAAAATCTGTGTACATGTGTAACAGAATCAAATAACCTCTACCCACATCCCCATTCCTAACTCCTATACCCCAAATAAATCCTGTATTGTTGTTGAAATATTTGGTGGAGCATTTTTTGGAGAGAGCCTTTAAATGCAAAATGTTAAAGTGTGGGGAAATGTTTATTGGGGCATGTCTGGGAAAGGTAGATGGTTATTGTAGGTGGTGTAGCAGCCTAGGGGGCCACACTTGTTACCAACTCACCCACATAAAGCACCCTGAGTGAGGCACTGTGCAAAGGTTTTAAAATATGGTTATCAGTTATTAACTCAAACCCCTTAGCCTATGTCCAGGGTAGTAGGCAGGGGGGTAACACTGGTGATAGCGCCACACAGGGTTATCACTTAAAACATTGGAAATGTTATGTTAGAGGTTTACCTAAAGAAATTTTATTTATGTAATTATTTTTATTTATTTATTTCAATCTAGGATTACAATACTTTGAGCCGAGGTTCTTTACAAAGGTTCCACGCACAGCGTGCAATAGCTCATTATTTTTAGTTACAAACATATAGTCATTGACTTACAGACATGTAATAACCAGTACAAAGACCTGAGCTATGAGCAAGACAAGGGAAAGGCGGTGGGTGGTGGGGAAGTGAGGTAGGAGATCGAGGAAGGAGGTGCAGGGGTGAGGGGAGTATAGGAGGTGGTTGGGGGCGGGGCAGGGGTGGAATCACGGGGGCAGTGGGGCGAGGGTGGGAGACAGTGCAGCCAGGGGCCTTGTCAAGGAATATGACAGGTAAGGTGCTAAAGGTGCAAAGACTGATTGTAAGTTCTTGGGTGCTGGGGCATTTGCAGCTGGAATGGTGGAAATGTTAAGATGGGCAATCGCAGGATACAAGCAGTGAGAGGCGTAGCTTGAACTTGAAGAGGCCGAGTGTTGGAGCGTGCGCTATGTCACTGCCAAGAGAGTTGAGCCAGTTGGATGCCCGATAGGCGGATGATCTTGTACTTGGGTCATGCAACACTCGGATATGTAGTAGATAGGAATTGATCTCCTTAGTGACGTTCCTATGTCTAGGGCTATGAGGGCACAGACACCAGGTGGGCCAGACCCATTATAATTTTCTTGGCCGTGATGCAGGTTTGGCATTTTATGCATCTGTCCAGTTGAAGCTATCCAGATTGGGAATAAAGGTCACATGTGTGGAGTGCGATGTGAGCCAGTGATGAGAAGACAGGCCTTATTCAGGAGGTTGCAACACGCTTGAGAGCAGGGGGTAGTTGCAGACCCATATGTAACCCCTTGTTACCCAGGGTTACTAGAATCCCAGTAGGACCTAGTGGTAGGCAGGAAGGCAGCTTGTGAAACTCCAGTTAAATGGGTTTCACACTATCTCACTCTGTTCTCAGTCACAGCTGAGACTTGAGAGATGATATCACCATAGAACTGTCGAGCTGCATAAGCCACATTGGAATCTGCAGCTCAGGGAGTGAGTTAGAACCTTGGGAGTTTTCAAGTTTAGTTTCTGTTTACCTTCTGTTGGAGAAGGAAGTATGTTCCTGTTTACCTTTTGAAAGTGGTGGAGACCGCTGTCCAGGTCTCAGTGCCCCCGCCCTCTCTGGGGGGTGGGGTGGAAGAAAAGTCCCTCTGTGGATTCCAGGCAATCCCTAATTTTCTCACTACAGAAGAAAGCTGTCTGTTTACAGTTTCTGTTCTGATATACAGTGAAAGAAGTGGTATTGACTGTGGGGCACCTGCAACGAAGGGTGAGTGTTTTGCTCCATTTGAAGGAGCAAACCAATTGTTTCATCAGTTTAGAAATATAAAAGACTGGGATGTGGACTGCTATTTTACGAGGACTATTTTACTAGGACAAACAAATAGAGCAGTCAAAAGTCTAAAGTTTTAATGGATTTCAAGTAATGCTGTTGAGGGTGCTCAGGTCATCCACCGCTTAATCTACATGTTAGAGTTCTAAGTTTCTGTTTGTCCAGAGAAATGGCTGGGTATGGGCTGTGGGAGCTGGAGGTGGAATACCCCCATCTTTAATAACCAGGTCCACCTCTGGTTTCTACTGTGATTTTCTACTTGCTTCATGCACTTGGCCAGTGATGAAGTGGGTACCCAGACGTGAGTGCAATTGAAAAATCTCTAGGAGTCGTAACCTAAGTGGTGTGGAGCCACAGAATGGAAAAATTATACTCCTTGTTTGATGGGAGTCCGAAGGAAGAAAGAAATTAAATCTCTCTAGGAGTATGAAACTCTAAGTGGTGTGGGAGCCACAGTTTGAAATACACTCCTTGTTTGATGGAGTCTCTCAAGTAAAGTTTGGGTTCATTCTTCAAATGGACCATCAGTCAAGTGCCGGCAGGGGCCGGGCCAGTCGGGCTGTATCCAAAGCGCATGCAAGTCCGGGCTGAGTGCCTGGTGGGTCCAGAGCCAGACCATAGTAGAAATGTGTTCATTTTCAAATGGACCGCTTCTTGTAGCTCTATCTGCATATACAGTGAACGAGCTCCTTGGGGGACCATCAATGCTTGTGATGTTTCAGCTAGTTTTGAATAAAGCCACACTGAAAAATCCCAATCCTGGTTCTGGACATTACAGTTATTGCTTCCTGTAGTTGATTTACTTTGGTGCCCCTGTGCAGAGTAGCCAAACCTAGGTCCCTTGTGCCAGGTAACCTCATCCTCCCCGAACCCAGGTCCCCACCAGGTACTGCTGCCAATGGCACCTGTCGCTTTAGTAAAAAGGCAGGGGTGAGGGGTTACTATATGATAAGACCATAGTCTATGATGCTGACAATGGAGCTTTGGATGGCCACTGCCAGTGCTTCTGGGGTTAGGTGTTTCCTGTGCTGGAATAATATGCCTAACCTCACATTGGCAGACTTTGCAACATTGCAGATATGGACAGCGATGAGAGGTGGGGATCAAGGGTGATGCCGAGGTACTTGAACAATTGTGTTTGCTCTAGGATGGCTCCTTGTTTGGTTGCAATGGAGAGGTGGCGTTGTTTGGTTTTGTTGTGGGGGCTGCAGAAGACCATAAACTTGTTTTTCTGATTGAGAAGCAATTTATGATTTAGAAACCAGGATTCGATGGAAGAAAGGCCTGCTGAAGTTTATTTTGTAATTGGATTGGATCAGGGTCCGAGGTGAGGATCACAGCATCATCGGCATAAAGAATTATTTGTTCTGGGCAGCTGTCCAGTAGTGAGTTTAAGAATAGGCTGAAGAGGAGGGGTCCCAGAATGAAGCCCTGGGGACTCCAGCGGACGGTCTAGGGTCCGAGAGTGTATCAGCGATTCTTACTGTTTGGGACCGTTCTACAAGGTAGCTCTTAAGCCAGCCAATGGAGTGGTTGACAGCCCAGTATTCTGAAACTGGACAAGCAGGAGGCAGTGATTGACGGTGTCAAGGCTTTAGTAAAGTCAATGTAGATTGAGCCTAGTAGTTCACCGAGTCAAGTGCTGTGGATTGCGCTGGTGAATTCAAGTAAGACTATGGAGGTGCTGTGACCTTATGGAACCTGTGTTGTTGCTTGCACAGGATGTTGTACGTATCCAGGTATTCTGTGAGCTGGTCCGAGATGATGCGCTCTAGTGCCTTTGAGAGTGGGGTAGTAGGAGATAGGTCTGTAGTTATCATGGGCAGTTTGTCACCACTTTTATGGATTGGGGTGACAGTGGCAGATTTCCATCTCTCCGGAAACTGGCTAAGGCTGAGGGAGGTTAAAATTCTGGTCAGAGGACTAAGCACTTCATCAAGTAGAGAGACAGGATTTTGAGATCGAGGAGTCATTACTGAATCTTGATTTACTAAGGGCTTTGGTTACATATTTGCAGTACTTGGTGAGCCTTGACTGCTTTGAAGTAGAAGCGGGGGCAGCTGGTGGGAGTAGTGTTCATTGCGGACAGAGGGCTTCACCATATTTGAAGTAGTCCTGGGGTAGGACAGCTGGGATCGGTAAAGACTTTGTTAAGGTATCCATAATGGTTTTGGGTTGAGGGTTGTGGTTCCGTTGATGTTGAGTATTGATTGGGAGGGGTTTGGGTGTATTCCGGTGAGCTCCTTTATGTTCTTCCAGAATTCCAACCATTGCCCCAGGAGTTTGTGAGGGCATGCTTATAGTAGGCAGACTTCATTTGCCGGATGGTTTGGTGCAGCCATTGCAGGCACGCTTAGTTTTGGATGTCATTTTGCCTTCCAGAGTTTTTGGCCAGCTCCCACAGGTTGTCTCTTGTTTTTAGCATCCTGAGGAGATCACCTGTGAGCCAAGAGGTTGCTGAGTGATTTAACTGCGTTTCTTAATAGAGAGCATTCGTGTCACAGGCCACAGTGAAAATGTTTATGAAGTGGTCATGGGGAATGTTTACATTGGTTGCATTGAAGATACAGGACCAGTCTTGATGGAGGAGGTGGGATTTAGAGTCGAGTGACCACTGGGTAGAACCCTGATGGTGGTTGTTTGATGAATTTATTTGACCAGGTACAGCTAACAGGGAGTGGGTTGCTGAGAGAGTCAGGAGGACATTAGTGTTAGATATCCACGATGGGTGACTGGTAAGGATCCAGTCCAAGAGTGTGCTGGTGCCAGTCCTGTAATTCTTTCCTGGTTGGGGAGTCAACCATTTGTGTAAGGTTGCCACAGCAATGGTATCCCTGTGTGCACCAGCATCGGCTGCAGACCAGTTGATGTTGAAGTTGCCTAGGAGGATGGATTCGATGTCCAGTGGGGTGACTTTACAAAGTCAAGAACAGCTGTTAGAGCAGTTCCCTGTTCTTTGGGAGGATGTGAATGGTGGCAACAGTGAGGTTTTGTTTTGGGCCCGAGGAGGATTCTCACTGGCAGTATCTGAGCAGTTGTGGGTTGGAGTGAGGTAATGTTGTGCTGCCCCTGTATGGTCTTTTAGGTAGAGAGCACAGGCCCCACCTCTTTGGAGAGGCGATCCAGCCTGAGATGTTGTAGCCAGGAAGGCTGATTGCATGGTCTGGTACTGATGGCGTGAGCCAGGTTTCAACAACTGCAAGGATGTCAGGGTTGTGCTGGCTGGTGAGGCCTGTAGGGCATCCATTTTAGGAAGGAGGCTGCAGATGTTGATTGATATGAATGAGGGGCACCTGAAGGCTTGCTCAGATTAATGGCTTTAGAGCAGAATGGGCGGGGTTTGGTGCACGTTGCCTGATAGCATTAGGAGGAGGACTAGCCTCAAGGAGCTGCGGTGTATTTCTTTAAGGGAATGCTTTTGCCTGCCAGCATCTTGGGAAATTGCCAAGCATCAACGATAGTGGGTGAGGGTAAGTGTAGACAGGGGGACCAGAGTGGAGGCTAGAACCAGTGTGGGTGTAGGACAGTTTCATGGTGGTTGGATGGACCCTGGGAAAGGGCAGTAACCAGTGTGCAGCATGCCTAAGTGGAGGAAGGATGAAGGAATGTGGAAGCTGTGGGAAGGAGGGAGGAAAGCAGGCTTTGGGGCATGCAGTGGGGGACGAAGACAGGCAAGAAGAAATAGAATGGGGTAGAGAACGTTGGAGGCGCATGATTAAGAGGATGGGTGGTAGGCAGAGGGAGGGGTTACAGTACATGCTGGGGCGGGAGAAGGGGTGGAAGAGCAGTAGCTGGATCATTGTGAGTGAGGATACAACCAGGAAGGCCAGGCAACCAGAGACTGCGTCTTTCAGAGGGTATACTTTTTTTAATGAAAGACTAAGAATCCCTCTAGTCTGTATAACCTGCTAATGGGAAAAAACTCTATTAGACACTTGAAATGTGCTCGGTTCTATCTAAAATCTATTTGTAAAAAGTGTGAGGTGGAAGAAGCAGAGAAAAGTCTGGCCAATAAGAGCTGGTCTGCTGGAAGTGCCCATGTTCCGATTTGGCTGCACTGTCACGTACCTTCAGGAGCTGCAGGCAAGACATCTGGTCTCGGTGCGTTGGCTGGCTGGGTGCCGGCCAGGCGTGGGGAACTGAAGCAGCCCATTCAAGGGCAGACAGCTGGAGAGAAGAAAAAGAGCAGGGTTTAACTAGCATAGAGGTAGGATGGGTTTAGATTTGAGCAGTTTAGCAAGACAAAGGAGAGTTAGACTTTTCGGCACCAAGGCAGAGTGCTTGGATGGGGGTGTGCAGGAGGAGCACTAAAACAGAAGAGGTGTAAGCACTTTAAAACACTAGTAGAAATTATAATCCAGCTACTACACTTGAAAACTTCTATTAGACACTTGAAATGTGCTTAGTTCTACCTAAAATCTATTTGTAAAAAGTATCAGGTGGCAGAAGCAGGGAAAAGTCCTGGTCAATCCGAGGTGGGTTTGCTGGAAGACGCCCATGTTCCGATTGGCTGCGCTGTTCCATACCTTCCAAGGTGCAGGCAGGTGTCCTGGTCTCGGTCAGTGGCTGGCTGGCTGGGTGCCGGCCGACCATGGGGAGCAGAAGCAGCCCCATTCAAGGGCAGGCAGATTCTGAGGAGCTGCAGGCGGGCGCCCTGGTCTCGGTTGGTGGCTGGCTGGATGCCGGCTGACCATAGGGAGCTGGAAGCAGCCCTGTGCAAGGGCAGGCAGCTTCAAGGAGCAGAAGGCGGGCATCCTGGTTTCAGTCGGTGGCTGGCTGGGTGCTGGCCAACCGTGGGAGGAGCTTGAAGCAGCCTCGTTCAAGGGCAGACAGCTTCAAGGAGCTGCAGGCGGGCGTTCTGGTGTCGGTCGGTGGCTGGCTGGTGCCGGCTGACCGATGGGGAGCTGAAGCAGCCCCATGCAAGGGCAAGCAGCTTCAGGAAGCTGAGGCGGGCGTCCTGGTCTTGGTCGGTGGCTGGCTGGGTGCCGCCGACTGTGGTGGGGGAGCTGAAGCAGCCCCTGCTAAGGGCAGGCAACTCCAAGGAGCCCAGGTGGCGGAAATAGTAAAATAAAGCCCAGTAAATGTGCAACTGTGGGTATATCCCAGATTAATCAATGGTCAGGTGACCAGTTGGATGAATCAGAAGACCGTGAGTTTTATTTGGTTGTGGAAGAAACTTGCCTGTGTGCTGACAGAGCAGTCTGTCAGCATAAATCAGGATCTGGGAGATATTTTAGCACACTGAGAGGTATAGTACCTGTTGGGAGGAGTTCTTGACCCCCGCCTACGAGGGGACAGGAACTGGAAAGCCACTTGATTTCTGGTGCTCAGGAGGCTGTTTAACACCAGTGTTGGACAGGCTGCCTTTGCAGCCTGTATACACTGTTGTAAGCCCGCAGGAGGTAACTTCAGAGTGAGCATTGCCATAGTAACAGGTGCCGTGTATAAAATGCTCTATTTAACACTCGGCTCCAGTGAGCAGAGTCAAGCATGGATCAGAGGCAACATGGGCAGAGGCCAGCAGCATACAATGGCATCAGATGGGGAAGCAGGAGACGTTCGCTTGCAGAAATTTGGGAAGTGTGTAGGGATTAGTGGCCATTATAAGGGTTTAGAAAAGACTGAAGGATTTCTATTGAAATAAAACAGGTGAGCGTTATATTAACAAAGAGATAAACAGATTAATAAAAGAACAAAGGATGGATACTAATGTGGTAAGACTGGAGGATGGTATGTCAAGGTTGAGATGTTTGGAGTGTAGAAAGACTAGCACTGATGTAGCCAATTAATTATTGATATATAAGTGTGAACAATGTAATAAGATTAAAATGTTACAAAATAAGTTGGAAGCAATGGAGCAGAAACTAATAGTGTATGAGAAGAAGTTGCTGACTGACATAAATACAGGTGTTATACAGGCGGATCAGACTTAAGATCTAAATGGCGGAGAGTCAAGAAAGAAAGGACAGAAAAAGATCAAGGTGGGGATTGGGTGACAGTAGAAAGAAAAGAAAAAGCGGCAAGGAGAAGACCAATGAAATTTTCAATGGAGTGCTCAAATAGTTTTGAGCCCTGATAACATTAGATGATGAGGGTGAGAATAGAGACATTAGACATAGTTTGAAATAAACAATGAAACAGCAAACAGAGAAGGCTGTTCCATGCATCCACAACCCCTCTGTGAAAAAATACTTCCTTACATTACCTCTGACCACCCCCATCTTTTGAATTGTACCCTGTTCTTTACCTCTTTTTGAAAGTGCTCCTCTTGGACTTTGTTGATTCCTTGAGGTACTTAAAACTTTCTATCATGTCATATGGACATTCCCCCAGAGAGAGAGAAATTAAAACAGAAACAAACAGAAAAAGGGGGATGTCCATATGGTTACTTAGTGCCAGAAGCCTAAATATTGAAAAGAAGTCCAATTAGAAGTAAAGCTGGTCAGTGAGAACACAGACATGTGTATGATAACCAAAGCTTGGTGGGACCCAGAAGTGCAATGGAATAGGGGTATTGAGGGTATAAAGCATATTCTAGAGCTAGAAAGAATAGAAAAGGGGCAGTTATTTCTATTAAAAAGAAATGGATAGTAGTTTGTATAAAGAAAGAAAATGAAAAATAGAATCATTATGGATTCAAGTAAAGGGGGAGAATAAAAGATTATCTGTGGACTATATTACAGGCCACCAAATAGTATAAGGAAATGGCTAAAATAATAAATGAGGAAATTGGACAGATGACAATGCAAGGAGATGTTATTATAGCAGGAGATTTTAACTATCCTGATATTTGTTGGGAAAAATTAAAAAGTAGAAATGCAAATAGTGGAATATTTTTACAACAATTAGAAACAGTAGGGTTGGAACAGTTAGTTAATAAACCAACTGAGGAGAAGTTGTCTTGGGCCTACTATTGACAAATAGAATAAATATAGTTAAAGAAGACATAGATAAAGAGAACAGTTGGGAAATAGTGATCATGCTATGGTGACTTTTGGTAACAAACAAACTGTTATAGGCACTGGGGAAAAACTGTAGTAAAAACTATAATAAAGCGGATTTCCAAAGAATAAAAGACAGTTAAAAAACAATGGAATTGGAAACAAAGTTTAGGTAATAAAACAGAAGGGCAAATGTGGGAAGAATTAAGAAACAAGCTATTAATACTGGAAAAGGAGTATGTGCCAGATAAGGAACTATATAATAAGAGAGGAAAAAATAATTGTGGTGTACTAGTAAGGTGATAAATCCTGCCTAAAAAAGCATTTAAAAATAATGAAGCTTTTAGGAACAGTTGACGTGAGACTGCATTATAAAAATTGTTTAAAAAGGTGAAACAAAATAAAGAAGGAAATTGAGTACAAACTGGCCTGAAGAAAAGATCATGGAAAAGTTTTTACACATATATAAATCAATAGGGAGGGACAAACAATGATTAGGACCATTAAATATTGATGGTAGAAATAAGGATTCTAGTGTAACCCCTTGTTACCCGGGTTACTAGAATCCCAGTAAGACCTAGTGGTAGGCAGGGAAGGCAGCTGTGAAACTCCAGTTAAATGGGTTTCACACTGTCCACTCCTCTGTTCTCAGTCACAGCTGAGACTGAGAGATGACATCACCATAGAACTGTCAGCAGCTGCATGAAGCCACATTGGAATCTGCAGCACGGGAGTGAGATAGAACTTTGGGAGTTTTAAAGTCAGTCTACTGTTTTGTTTTGAAGAAAGAAGGAAGTGTCTTTTGTTTACCTTCTGTGGGAGAAGATCAGTGTCCAGTTTTAAGTGGTGGGAGACCACTGTCCAGGTCTCAGTGCCCCCCTCCCTCCGGGGGGAGAAAGTAAAGTGTCCCGCTGTGGATTCCAGGGCAATCCTCTAATATCTATTACAAGAAGAAAGCTGCCTTTTCTACAGTTTCTGTTTTGGTCTGATAACAGTGAAAGAGTTGTACTTCATACATGTAGAGGCACCTGCTACGAAAGGGTGAGTGTTTTGCTCTAATTTGAGAGGGCAAACAATATATTTCTTCAGTTTGGAAAATGTGAAGAAAGCTGGGATGTGAACTACTATTTGGGAGGCCTATTGTACTAGGACAAACAAATGGAGTAGAGTTCAAATTTAAATCTTTATGGATTCAAGTAATGTTGTAGAGGGGTGCTACAGGTCATCCACTGTTTAATCTACATTTAGAAGTTTTAGTTTCTGTTTGTCCAGAGAAATGGCAGGGTATGGGCTGTGGGAGCTGAAGGTGGGAACACCCCCATCTTTAATAACAAGGTCCACCTCTCACAGTTCTAATGTGATTGCTACTTGCCTCATGCGCCTGGCCAGTGATGAGGTAGGTACCCAGGCGTGGGTCATAGGTGGAAAATCTCTCTGGGAGTCACAGACTCTAAGTGGTGTGAGGAGCCTACAACGTGGGAAAAAATTCTCCTTGTTGGATGGGAGCCACAACAAGTAAAATTTGGGTTCATTCTTTAAATGGACCGGTTAGTCAAGTGGCCGCAGGGGGAGCCGGGGCTGGTCGGGCTGTGTATCCAAAGCATGCAGGTCCGGGCTGTGTGCCTGGTGGGTCCAGAGCCAGAAAACAGTAGAAATGGGTTCATTCTTTAAGTGGACCGCCTTGTGATCTCTAATCTGCATTATCAGTAAGCATGGCCCCATGCAGGGTCCATCTATGCTTTGTTATATTCAGCTAGTTATGAATAAAAAGCCACACTGAAAAATCCAAATCCTGGTTCTGGACATTACAGTTATTGCTTCCCTGTAGTCAGATTTTACTTGGGTGCCCCTGTGCAGAGTAGCCAAACCTAGGTCCCCTTGTGCCAGGTAACCTCATCCTCCCTGAACCCAGGTCCCCACCAGGTATTGCTGCCAATGCCAACAGCATGCCACCTGTCATTTTAGTAAAAGGCAGGGGTGAGGTTACACTAGTGAGATGCTGAGACACATTAAATGATTTCTTTGGATCAGTCTTTGAAGGAGGGAGGAGGTAAAGTAGTTAAACATTAATAAAACCATCAAACTCTGGAAATATTAACAACAAAGGAAGAAGTGGAAAGATTAATAAATAAAGTAAAAGTGCATACATCTGCTGGACCTGATTTGTTACATCCAAGATATATCACGGAGGTACTACCTTTAATATCAGAAGCATTAGTGTGGATATTTAATGAGTCCTTTAGAACAGGTGAAGTATCAGAAGATTGGAGGCAGGCTTTTGTTGTACCCTTGTTTAAAAAAAGCAGATCATTAGGTCAAATTATAGGCCAGTAAGCCTTACTGCAATCTTGGGAAAAGTCGCTGAGAGTATACTGAAAATAAAAATAGAGGAAGGTTTGAATTTATTGGGATATACTAATGAGAAATAGCATGGTTTTAAGAAAAATAGAGCATGTGTACAAACCATTTATGTTTCTATGAAAATATAAATGAAAAACTAATTAATAACATGCCCATAGATATATTTTTAGATTTTCAAAAAGCCTTTGACAAGGTGTCACATGACAATTTGATTAAAAACTTGTGAAAATGGGATTGGATAGTCATATTGTCATAGGGATAAGAAACTGGTGGAGCGATAGGACTCAAAAAGTAAGAATAAAGGTGAACTATCTAAATCGATTAAAGTGGGAAAGCGGGGTCCCTCAAGGATCTGGTTGGGACCTGTCTTATTTTCACTATATATCAGTGACTTGCATAAGGGGTTATAAATCAGGCAGTGAAGTTTGCTGATGATATTAAGGTAGACGGTCCAGTGGGAACAATGGAGCAACAGAAAAGGTTAAAGGGATTTAAAAACAATTGAAATCTGGGCCAGAAAGAATAAGATGAAATTCAGTACAGAGAAATCAGGGGTGATGTACCTAGTAAAAGGAATAGGAGTAAAAATAGGTATATACTAGATGGAAAGGAATTGAAGGAAGTTGATGAGAAAAAAGACAGTGGGATAGTAACTGACAATAAATTGAATTATAATAGACAACTAACGGTGGAGTGCATAAAAAGCAAGTAACATGCTGAGAAATATAAAAAGGAGTTTTATGAACAAGTCACTGGGATGTATGGTGCCAGTATACAGGACCTATGTTAGGCCATATTTGGATTTTGGGTCCCAGTTATGGAGTCCATACACTAAGAAGGAAATAAAGAGGTTGAAGGATTGCAGAAGATATACTAGGATGATTGGAACTTTAGGTAGCTGTGAATATAGAGAAAGATTAAAAGGACAGGACTTTTTCTTTGGAATAAAGAAGAGAAAGAGAGATATAATAATGTAATTTAGAATAATAAATGACAAAGAACTGATGGGGAAATGGGGTTGGAGATGCAGGAGAAGCCAAAGGGCTTGGGACAACATGAAAAACAGATTAAGTTAAAAACAGTAATAAAGAATGGTGAATACTATTATTTTATAAATAGAACAGGGAGAGTCTGAAATACTTTACCAGTAGAAGTGGTGAATAGTAGAAATCTGATGGAATTTTAAGATAAAATCGATAAATATCTGTTGGGGAACAGATTGATGTATCCACTAAGGTTGGGAACAGTTTATATGGACAGATAGTCTTCTACTGTTCTAAACCAAGTATAAGTACCAAGTATAAAAGTATTTACACCATGGGAGGGATGAATAACACTGGTAAATAACATGGGTTATTTTGCCATGTACCCATCTGCCATGGAAATAACATTATTTTTTACTGCAGCTGTTATTTCACGACAACCCTTTCACAGTTGCTTTACTCAGCTAATCAGGACCAGTTAAATGCACTTTGCCATAACCTAGCTATTGCAGGACAAAGCATGCTGCTTCCTCAACCCACCAATGGGGACAAGGTTTCCACTTCGATTCTGGTTAATATGGTAAACATTCAGCATCTGCAATGCTCGGTAATGTGGGTGAGCTCATGGCTTTATCATTTGGTTAGTCTCCTCAATGAGTTTCTATCCTTGTATACCACACTTACCCAGCATTTATTCTCTAAATTGCATTTTGCCTGGTGGCACTGAGGGCTCAGGCGCTATGCCTTACCTCGCACTACAACAGCGACCTGGTTTGGGAACAACCTTGGGTCCACTTGGGGAGGGATGGAGCAGGGATCAAGCCACCCACGGCAGCTTTCCTCTGGAGTGGTTTTGATCCCCCCATAGATCCGGTGGTGGCGTAGGCAGCAGAGGTCAGCAAGCTGGGAGGGCATCTTGTACCACAGGGTGAGTGTACCTCTGCACACACATGCGTGCCGGAGCAGGGCAGGACAAAACAACTGGGAAAAAGGCACTAAAACGTAAATAAAAATAAATAATTGCATTTGTAAACACCTTTTTTAACACAGAAAGTATATTTTCTTTAGTATGACTGGCACCTTCAAGCCCATTGCTAGGGCACAGCGTTCGAAGGCACTCTTATGAAATTACAGTGTCTCACATGTTATTCAAACAAGCTCTCTGATTGGGTGGGAGCATCACAAGGCGCTCTTGTGAGCTATAATGTTTATTATTGTACCAGAAACATTTTGAAATAAACAATCTTTAATGTTCTAAAGATGGTGTGATGGATTTTTATCTATGGTACACACACTGCAGGATCGCACACTCCTTTTGGCTGCAGATAAAGCACACTATTCAAATCACAACACTACCTTCTGTGTGCAGCAACATGCTCCTGCAAGCCACAGATACAAATCCATGATACCCAAATTACAAGAGTTCTTTTATCTGCAAAAGGAATGCCTTATGTGCTTCTGAGCCACATGTACACTGTGTAAGACGTATACACAGTTCTTTCTGCAGATGGCAGGCTCTCATGGGGCTGTGTTCTGCAGCTGCAGATGTAAGACATACACACTGACCTCTGGCTGCAGAAGCACAGGCCTCATGAATCCCGAGTCAGTTTTGTGAGGAAGTCACAAGCTTCATCATCGATATGGTGTTGGAATCCTAGGTTTGATGGTGCTGGGGGATTTCAGCACTAGGCTTCGACGATGAACTCTACATGATTTGAACAAGACTTCCTCTGACTTATGAGTTCTTTGGGCCTACACAGGTAGTTTCCTCTCGAGCTCACAATCACGGTCATTCATTGGACTTGGTCTTTCTCCTAGGGTTGGAGGCCTCCAGCTTGGTGGTGGAACCAGTCTGACAGTCTGACCACTACATCATTAGGTTCAATTTCTGGCTCCCCATATAGGCCTGCTCCTGTGGAGATGGTACAATACTGCCCATTGTGGGGCTTGACCCATGCTGACCTCCTAGTGGTGTTGGATCTGCGGGAATGCAGAAGGCAAACAAGGGTCCAGAGAACCTACTCCGAAAGCTTTTAACCAAGCTGTAGTAGAGCTCTGGATACCCTGCTTCATGTTTACCTGCTTGCTCTTCACCCTCAGTCTCCATGGTTTGATGGGACTTTGAGGGAGATGAACAGGTGGGTCGAAGATTAAGTGTTGACGCAGATCCAGCTTAGATGCCAAGAGGCTGAGACCGATGGAACATTATAGAGACTATCAGTCAGCAATCTCATAAGAGGCAGAGTTCCTGCCAGGGAGTTATGCTTCAGCACAGAACCGACCAGCTCAGCTGTTCTGAATAGTAGACAAACTGTGCAATCCAGCCTATGAGTTCAGAAAGCCTTGTTGCAAGTAGAGTGTGATGAGTTTGCTCACTTCTTTGCTGATAAGGTTGCCAACATCAGGTCAGAGATTCACTTATCATGCCCTATGTGGGTTACTGGTGATCAGAATGAGGTTGCGACTCCTCTGTTTTGTTAGGTTGAGTTTGACCAACTGGTGATCGAGGATATCATGTAGCTTCTCCAGGGTATGAGGCCAACTAGCAGTAGTTTAGACCCAGGCCCTACCTACCTTTTAATAGGCTGTGTGGATGTTGATCGGCCCAGTTCTGGCGGAGTTAATCTGGTGTTCATTGGAGTCGGGGAGTTCCCCAGCTCCTTGAAGGAGGCGTGGTAACCCCTTCTCAAGAAGTCATCTCTTGACTCAGATGCTCCTGCAAACTATAGACCGATCTCAACCTTCCTTTATAGGAAGTTATTAGAAAGTTGTTGCACAACAGTTGAAGAACCATCTTGCCATCCATGCTATCAATGATCCTCTCAGTCGTTTCCGTAATAGGCATAGTATTGAGACTGCTCTGGTTTGGGTACTCAATGATCTCCTAATGGCTAGAGACCAGAAACGCCATTCCATCTTGGTCTTTATGGATATCTCATCAGCTTTTGACACTGTGGACCATAGAGTACGTCTTGATTACTTGCAGGTCATCTAGGACCTTTCTGGTACAGATCCTCAGATGGTTCTATTCTTTTCTCACTGGCAGGTCGGAGGGTAGTATCATGGATGTTTCTCTGACTCTTTCTCCCTACCATGTGGGGTCCCTTGAGGATTCAGTGTTGTCCCCCATGTTGTTCACAGTGCAGTACTTCCATTAGGGAGACTTGTTGTAAGATGGTATGGGCGAGTTTTCACTGTTACGCGGATGATACTCAGCTGTACCTGTCAACTGTACTTGTCTTTGTGCCCGACCAGGATGAGTGCACTGAGTCTTTTCAGTTGTCTCTCGAAATCCAAGACTGGATGAATTCCAGTTGGTTAAGGTTAAACTCTGACAAGACAGATGTTGGTTATGGAACCGGGTCACCAGATAGAGAGTTCAGCTGCTGGGAGGCTTTCCAGGCTTTGGCTTGGGGCACCCAGCTCTTGACCTCTGAGCGTGTCTAAAAATCTGGAGGTGATATTGTGATGGGCTGACACTTCATTGCAGGTGTCAGCTGTGGTCAAGTCCTCATTTTACCACCTGAGGAACATCACCCAGATTAAGCACCTTGTTCAATCCGTCAATCTTCAACCCTGGTCCCGCTTTTTGTATTCGCATCGACTACTGTAACTCTCCCTTTACTAGGCCTTCCAGGGTTGATATATACTACTCGCAGCTAGTATAAAAATGCTGCTGCTAGGTTATTGTTTGAGTCAACTCAATCCAGCCACATTTTGCCTGTGCTGCCTCTGCACTGGCTGCCAGTTCAGTGGTGGATCACCTTCAAAGTTGGTTTACTGACTTTTAGAGCCCTACACAGTTTGGATCTGGGTTACATACAAGAGCTTCTAGTCCCTACTGCCCCCTCTGACCACTCCGCTCCAACCAGCATTAGGATTACTAGAATTCCCAGGGTGTGTTTGAGACTAGGAGCTCAGGCTTTTGTCTTTTCCACTCCCTCCTGTGGAATTATCTACCTAGTCATTATCCGAGAGTGCAGACAGTGGAGAGTTTTAAAATGCTCTAAAACCTATTTATACTTATGTGCTTTCCTGATTTTTAATTATGGTTCAATCTCGATATATTTGAATATTTTAAGTTTTTAAATGTTATCTGTGATATGACTATTTTAGAGATCATGTGCTCTGTACAGCACTTTGATATTTATTGAATTGCTCTTGGGAAATACATTGTATTATTATTATACCCAAATTACAACATTATTTCTGTTAAAAGAAGCTAAGGGCCTGCACCTCTGCAGCCACAGGTGTAGAGACAGGCACATTAACTTCTGTCTGCAGAAGTGCAGGCCACTGTGCAGCCTGTATGGCCATAGCTGGATATAGAAATCCATGATATCCAAATTGCAACAGTGCTTCTGTCTGCAGAAGTGCAGGTCCCAGTGCCAGCACTTACACAACCACAGGTACTCATGAACTCTGTAAGACACACCACTGATAACAAATGTAACTCCCACCTCAGAAACAGTTTTCTTTTTAATACAAAAGGTTTTATTTTAGGAAAATACTGTCTGTACAAGAAAAAAAAGAATAGAGCATCCTGATAAGGAAAATTAACTTTAACAGATTTTTAAATTTAAAATACAGAAACTGCTGCTGCGATGTGACACTCAAATAAGTGTCAGTCTTAGTGTAACTGTACATTAGTCATTAGTTACATGCAACAGGGTTAATTACATGGTAGTTACATGTTTGCTGCATGTAACCTACATTGCAGCTACAATACAGTAACAACATAGTTACACTGTAACTACATTGTAGTTAAGAACTTAAAGTGTTAACAACAAAACAAACTGTACTGAACTGTTTCAACAGTGCATTGTACTGCATTAACAGCCATCCTTGGAGCGCATTGGCCAATCAGATTGTTCCATTTTCCAAGGAATTTTATAAACTTCATACACTACTAGGTTTTATTCTAAGCATTTAGTGTAGGAAGTAAGCAATATATCCATCAGAACCTTGCCCTACTTCTCTCAATGGTCATTTCTAGTTCACATTTCTGGTCTTAAAACAACATCTAAATCAGTTTTAAAACAGTTTGAAAGTACTGGCCTAAAGCTACACTTTTCCATAAGTCACCCCGACTCCACTATCCTTTGTATATAAAAGAGACCTCCACATTTTTTGTTATCAATACTCTTCATTCTGATTGATATCTGTGACCTTTGGTAGTACAAGCACATGCTCTGTTTTAAAGGTAGATTTAATTCTTGAAAATGTGATGGGTGATTTACCATTTTATACATCAATAACAGGTCACCTAAACCACTTTGTTGTAGAGGGAATAAGTTTAACTTTTGTTTATTTGAAAACTGATTAAGTACATTAGACAATAAAATGCCTATTTTCAGTCATGACCAAGAGAGTACAGTCACAAGCACATTGAGTACGGATACATTGACTAAGCACAGAAAAATGAGTTGGTTACAGCACAACACAAACTATGGTAACAGGAGTACAAAACATTAAATTAAATATAGTGTGGGTATATATGAAAGTGCAGCAGGTAATCAAGCAACAAACAAATAAATATAGTACATAATAAAAGTTCTTCAGCCTCTCCTCATCCATCATGTTTCTGAAGCTATTAACTATGTTGTTTGCCATTCCACTGGATGCTGCATGGTTGTTGAAACTAATTACGAGCTCAGTGCTGGCCTGCCTATTCGACCATCCACAAGTGATGCTGTGCTTCCTCATGGTGTTAGGTTAACAATCCCACAGTGAGATGGCTTGCAAAATATCATTATCAAAACATTCATTATTCAAAACATTAATTACATCAGTTTAGAAAGGGCAAGTGGGGGTTACTTTAAATAATTTTATTTCTATAAATATACCATCTAATATTTGCGTCCCTGAGAAAATTATGATCAACAACAGCACTGAACAAACTCTATATAGATACTGATTGTTGCCATTGCATGCAGAAGACTGTGTCTGACTATGGACAAACAGTTCAAACTATAAATTTGCTAGTTTTCTATGACTTGCTGTTTTATATTAATTTTTTAATTCTATTCTAGTTTACTGTATATGTCAAGAGAACAAAACATGTTTAATATAAGAAAGCAAGGTCCTCCAAATAGAATCTTTGTTCATGTTGGAAACCAAAGTTCTCATTGAGCTTCTTCAAAGACTAATCACATTATAAATGAACAGCATACCTCTCAACCATTTGCCACCGAAATGAGGGGCATGGACACTCAAAATGAGGGACAATGAAGGACACTGACCCTCCTAATGAGGAGACATCCTCAAAAATAGAATACAAGGAACAGAACACTGTGAAACCATTTAGTTTATATATACAGTTTATGTGTGATTTGGCATCTTAGAATATTCCAAATTTCTAATTTAAAGTCTGAATTTATAGCACATTCTTTGTGTGGGCAGATACGGGCAGAACAACTGAGACGGATACAATGAAGTGACATCCCTCTTAATCAGAGATAGCTAAGAGGTATACCCATTGCTTCCCTTGTTTAGTATAAAACCAGAAATTCAATTATACTGCTTTTTCAGAAGAATTCATCAAATAAAATGTGGTGTTGCATTTTTTTGTTGCTGATGAGACCCTCAAGTGCATCCAACAAAAGCCAGAGTCATGGATGTAAGCTGCAGACTCCGGCAGTCAAATCCTACTTCAGGAGGTGACATTGTCATTGGCGCCATCATTCCGTTCACCTTAGTTACAGTTATCCGCAGGTCAACTTCAGGAGAGACCAAGCCAATTAACTGCAAAATGTATATGCTGTCTTTCTTTGTTTTTTGTTCACACTGTGTGCCTTTTCACCTTTCATTAGCCCCATGTGGAAAACTGATCCTCAGAATTGAAGAACAAGAGCCAAATGGTTGGTTGAAGCTAGTTATGAGTTCAGTGCTGGCCTGCCTACTCAACCATCCACAAGTGAAGCTGTGCTCCCTCATTGTGTTACGTTAACAATCCCACAGTGAGATGGCTTGTAAAATATCATTATCAGTTTCATTATCATATCTTACACAGAAAAGCTCAGAACACTGTGGAAATCTCATACTCATGTACACAAAGTTTGCTGTTCATGGAACAATGCAGATTCATCATAGAATGTTGTGCAACACCCTCTCCATGTGGGACTGAGGGTTCCGAGGAGTGAATGAAGGACATCCTCCCTATTGTGGGACAGTTAAGAGGTATGGATAGAGGGGTTTGAGGAGAAATTAGGTACATCCTCCAAACATGGGAAAGTTGAGGAGGATGGTCAGAAGGGTCCTGAGTGGTAATATGATGGACATCCTCAATGTGCCACAGTCTAGAGGAAGGACTGAAAGGTTCTGAGTAATAAAATGATGTATGCCCCTCATACTGTTATTTTTGTATTACTGTTTTACCTATAAATGTTTAGTCATAGTAAGGCAGTATAGCATAGTGATTAACAGCACTGAGCTGCAGACATGGAGAACTGGGTTTGAATCCCACAGCCACTACTTGCATACTGTGTGGCACCATGAGCAATTCATTGACTTCCTGGTGCTCCTAGGACACTCTGGGAAACAAGCCTCAACTCACTGTGTATTTTCTCACTTATCCTTTCTCTGGGTTGCACATGGTAATGAGTCATGGCTCAGTGTGCCTTTCAAGTCACCAATTTCTTAATAAATAGATTAGTTCATCAATTGTGAAATAATTTAGAGATGTGAACAAAGGGATGGAGGTGGTAGAATAGAGGCAGCCCTTCTAACATGTGACAGTTGAGTGGTTCAAACAGAAATGCTCAAGTAGGATAAAATGGGGAATCCCTCAAGGTAGAGACAGATATACTGGATGGACCGATGGTCATTATCTGCATATATTGACTGTTTGTACTACTCAACTGTCCCACATGAGGAACATAGACAGAGATGCTCTGATGAGTAAAATGAAAATGACAGTATTTATATGGGACAGTTGAGAAGAACAGACAAAGAGTCCAATTGGTAAAATGAAGGATATCCTTTTAATAGGGACAGTTTAGAAGTATGGACAGAGGGGCTTTGAAGAATATAATGAGGACATCCTTCTAATATGGACATTTAAGAGGTACTGACAGATGGTCCTGAGGGTAAAATGAGGGCTGTCGCATCTAATTTGGGAAAGTTGAGTAGCATGGACAGAGGGGTTCTGAGGGTAAAATAACAGAGGTCACTCCTAATGTGGGGCAGTAAAGGTACAGACAGAGGATTCCTAGTATAAAATGATGAATGTTCCTCCTAAATTGGGACACTTGAGAAGTATAGACAGAGGGGTTCTGAAAATAAAATGAAGGCTGCCCTCCTAATGTGGGATAGTAAAAAGGTCACAGACAGAGGGGTTCTGAGTACAAAATGAGGGTTGTTACTGCTAATGTGGGACACTTAAAAGGTACTGACAGAGGGCTCAGAGGTATAATGAGTGATTTTCTCCTAATGTGGGACCATTAAAATATATAGATACAGGGGTACTGAAGGTAAAACAAAAGAATATCCTATCTAATGTGGGACAATTGAGAGTTGTGGACAGAGGATTCTGTCAAGTAAAATGAGGACTCCTTCTTATGTGTTATAGTTGAGAGGGATGAACAGAGGGTGTCTGAAGCGTAAAATGAGAGATCTCCTACCTAATCTCTGACAGCTGAGAGGCATAGACAGAGGCTACTAAGGGGTAAAATGAGGGTGTCCCTCCAAATGCGGGATAGTTGAGAGGTATGAAAAGGGTTCTGAGGGGTAAAACAGGATAGGATACCATATTAATTTTGTTTATATAACACTTTTCCAGAGCTCAAAGCACTTTACAATAAAAGAAAATTTAAACTACAGGTAATATATCATAGCAGTAAAGATCTCAAATTATACTATAATCATGTTTATACAATAGGAGTGAGCTGATACCTAGTGAGATAAAACATGTATTTTCAGCCCAGTTGAATAAATGGGTTGATGATGTATCTACTATATGTATAAATGTAAAATCTTCATTTATACACATAGTAGGTATGCTACCATGCCGCTTATTATCACAGTGCACGCCATTGCGCCCCAAGCTGATACTCTGTACAGACTGCGCCACTATCCTACAAAAGCAAGTGTCTGAATGAAGATTTACTTAAAATAAAGTTGCATATACCTCTTTGTGTTGTGTACTTGAAGAACAAATCCTGCAAAACAGCCAGCAGAAGAATGTTATTCTAACAAAGAAACCTGAAACCAAGCTCCGATGATAACTGGAAAAATGTTGCATAAGCAATGTAAAATGCATAACTCTATCCTCAAAAAAAAAAAAAAAGGAGATGTGACTGCTGTATGTGTACTATATTTAGTTGACATAACTTATGTGGTTGTTTGTGCTTTGCCTGAATAAGATAATGGGGGGCCCAGCCAGATCCCGTGTACCTCTATAGTTGTGAATTACTGGCAACCCATCAGGAGGATCATCGGGTACCAGAGTTCTCTGTTCTGATTCCCGGGCTTTGTCAGTCCCAGTATCAAGATTAAAGTTTGCTGGGGACCGAGCATTTTCTGTAGCTGCATCTAGACTCTGGAGACTGGTTTTCTCATATAATCAGAATTAAGGCAAAGTATTGTAATTTTCTGTTGCTTTTACTGTTTCTTATCATTTTAAGGTATTTAGTTAAGGTATTATAATTTTCTGTAACATTTAGTGGAAAGTTAGAAAATACTTTTCTGCTATAAAGTCAGGATGTAGTATTTTTTCATGTTTTTTTGCAGGACACAGTTGCCCAAATCAGGATTGTCCTGTGGAACATCAGGACAGGCAGTAACCCTATATGTGTGAGGCTGGTATACATGCATTGCCTCTTTGGGGTGGTGGTGGAAGAGAGAAATAGAGAGAGAGAGAGAGAGAGAGATGGTCAAATGCTTTATTCACTTTCACCATTCAAAGAGTGGAAGTGGTGGGATTCAAACCTGGCATAGCCAGTTTTAGGTACCAGTGAACCCTACAGTTACTGGGGCCCCATGCTAATAGGGATTTCCAGCCAGATCCAGTATACCACCTTAATTTTTTATTATTATTTCTCAGGTTCAAAGTAAACAGCACTAAAGTGTGTCACTGGACCCATGGACTCTTCTCCCATGTGACATCATAACACCATAACATTACTCCTCTGTTGTCCCAGCCAATCAGAGGCTGATGAACAGACATGGATTGGATATGCAGTGGAGCCACTAAAACTAACATTGCTACTGCCCCTAAAAACATAACTATGTAACTGGTTGTATTGAAAATAAAAGGTTGTGTATTTTGGGCAAAGTAAAAGACAAGGTCAGTTTGGGTTGGGTAAGGGCCCTATGCCTGAAACATTGGGGCCCAAAACATAAACCTGGCCCTGAACCTGGGTCCCTAGGTTCACAGCTCTATACTTATAGATTATAACTTGTGGTGTTTGTTAGAACTTCAGCTTATTGTACATAGGTAATTCTTCAGTTGAGTCATTGTGTAAAACTACTAACTCACAATTTATTCACTAAACATGACAGATTCCACATTTTGACTACCGCTATGTTCTGTCAATGATTTTTGTGACTGAGGAGATTAACAGAGATCCCAAATTATTGCCAAATGTCTCTCTGGGATTCCGGATTTTGACTCGTGCTATTCTAGAGAACTAGCACTTCTGGGCACCCTATCATTTTAACAGGAAAACAGGTTCTGGTTCCAAACTACCAATGTGAAGCAGTCTCTATACTCACCTGCTGTAATTGGAGATGCACCCTCAACATCCTTCTGATCATGGCTATGATACTGGGACTCTACAGGTATCCTCAGGTAAGGAGGCACTTTATGGTTTCTGTATTAGGTCTCTACTGGTATCCTCAGGTAAGAGGAATCAATGTATGGTTTTGGTGAATGGATGGGAAATCACAGAGGAAAGGGTGCAGGAGGGCCTTGGGTCCCTGAAGGTGGAAAAGGCACCTGGGCCAGACTGAGTTCATCCCAGGGTGATGAGGGAGCTGGCAGACATCCTGTCAGGGCCGTTGATGGACCTGTTCAACACCTCTCTAAATATGGGGTGTGTGTCCAGGGATTGGAGGAAGGTCATGCAGTACCTCTCCATAAAGAGTGGGCCCAAGAATGAGTTGAGGGAACTACAGACCGGTGAGCCTTACCCAATTGAAAATTATTAAAAATAAGACTGCAATTATTGCAGATCTTGTTAAATCAGCGGACCTGGCTTGCATCACTGAGACCTGGCTGGATGAGAATTTTGGCACAGTTTGGAGGCTGCAGTTCTGGCTGGGTAATCTGTGATACACTGCCGAGACTGGGTTGCAGGGCGGGGGTAGTGGTCTGCTTTAAGTCCAAACTTAACCTCACAAATGTTCCAGTGGGGAGACAGTTATTTGAGTGTACTGTGGTGGCAGGGTAAGCTGTAGGATTGTTCTCATCTACTGTCCATCAGGTGATGAGAAAAAAGATTCCTCAGGAAGTTGCAGACTTAAGTCATCGACATGGTGTTTGAGTCACCTAGGCTGATGGTCCTGGGTGACTTTAAAGCCTGGGTCAGCGACGAACTCTCGTATTTTGGTCAGTACTTCCTCCAGTTGATGACATCTCTGGGCCTCACACACGGTTGTTTCCACTGCCATTCATAATCAGGGTCACTCTTGATTTAGTCTTCCTCCTGGGGATTGAGGCTTCCAACTTGGGGGGAACCAGTTGGATGGTCTGATCATTACACTGTGGGTTTAGTTTTAGTGCCCCTTTGTAGGCCAACCCCTCTAGAGATGATTTGGTACCGCCTTTGAGAGATAGAAATTCTCAGGCCTAATGGCGGTCCTGGATCTCTGGTCCTTCTCAGAGGCAAATAGTGACCCAGAAATCCTCGTGGTGGCTTATAATTCAGCCATTAGGATGACTCTGGATGTCATTGCTCCTGTCCTTGTTCATCCACCCTCCTTCGCCCTTGATCATCCCTAGTTTGATGGGACTCTGACAGAGATGCGTGACTTGAACAGGTTGGAGCGTTGTTGGTGTTCTTGATGCCGACTCCTTAGATTGATGGACCATTATCAAGTCTATCAATCCGAAATCTCCATAAGAAGGCAGAGTTCCTGTCTGAGGAGATTGTGGTTGCTCAAAATTGACAAGCTCAGCTGTTTTGAACTGTGGACAGACTGTGCAACCCAGCCTGTCTAGAAGTCCGGAAAGCTTTTCGCAAGAAGAGTGCGATGAACTTGCTCGATGTTTTGCAAATAAGGTGGCCAACATCAGATCGGTTTTCCGACCAGCACACTCCATGGGCGCTGCAGTAGACCAGTGCAGGTTCGCATATCTTGGTTCTTCTTGGGTACCTTTGGCTGGCCTTCATGGATGTCATGTGGATGGTCAGAGTGTGCATGCTACATGCTGTAGTTTGGATCAGGACCTAATTTTGGGTTGCAGTGATGTCATTGGCCTGGTCTAGCTTGACTAGTCTGGTGCTCCTTGGAGACAGGTGAGTCTCCAAGCTCCCTAAAAGAGGCGGTGGTAACACCACTCTTGAAGAAAGCTTCTTTGGACCCAGACTGCCTTGCTAACTACAGACCATCTCTAACCTTCCCTTTGTGGGGAAGGTGATTGAAAAGTAGTGGCCACACAGCTGGAGGACCATTTGACCATCCATGCCATCTATGAATCCCTCCAGTCCAGATTTTGAAAGAAGCATAGTACTAAGACAGCGCTGGTTTGGGTGCTCAATGATTTCCTGATGGCTGAGATGGGAGGAACCACTCCATCTTGGTCCTCCTAAATCTCTCATCAGCATTTGACACTGTGGACCAGGGGTACTGCTTGATCGCCTGAGGTTCATTTGTGGACTGTCGGGCATGGTCCTCAAGTGGTTTACATCGTTTCTCATGGAAGATCTCAGAGGGTGGTGTCTGGGTTTTTTTCTCAGACCCGGCATCTTTATCGTGTAGAGTTCCTCAGGGCTCAGTGCTGTCCCCCATGTTGTTCGCAGTATATATTGCCCCTCGGAGACATGGGAAGAAGGTATGGGCAGAGGTTTCACTGCTATGCAGATGATATCCAGCTCTACCTTTCTTTTGCCCCCAACCAGGATGGAGCCGTCTCAGTCTTTAATAACTGCCGTGTTGAAATTCAGGAGTGGATGAATACCAGTTGGTTAAAGTTGAACTCTGATAAGACCGAGGTATTGGTTGTGGATCCAGGTCACTGATAGAGGGGCTGGGTGGGGTTCACCTCTGGCTTATACCTTGGGGTGAGCCACCCCAACCTCTGAACAGGTGCGGAACCTGGGGGTAATTTTTGATGATGGGCTGACCCTGCATTCTCAGGTGTCAGCTGTTGTCAAATCCTCATTCTACCATCTGAGGAATATCGCCAGAATCAGGCACCTTGTTCCATCTGGCAATCTTCCTACTTTGATCCACGCTTTTGTGACCTTGCGTTTGGACTTCTGCAACTCCCTGCACCTAGGGCTACCTGGGGTAGAAATCCAATGCCTGCAGCTAGTGCAGAATGCTGCTGCACGGCTGTTGACGGATCTTCGTGGTCCTGTCATATTTGTCGGTGCTGCACGGACAGCACTAGCTGCCAGTTCAGTGGTGGATCCCTTTAAAGTCAGTCTTCTGACTTTTAAAGCCCCTACACGGACTTGGCTCGGACTACATGAAAGAGCTCCTGGTGCCTCATTGCCTGGGCGATCGCTCCGCTCAGCCAACGAGAGGTTGCTAGAGATTCTGAGGAAATGTTTGAAATCTTCTGGGACTAGAACATTTATGTATGTGGCCCCATTTATGTATGTGGCCCCTACCCTCTGGCATTCTTTACTACGTCGGTTACATGAGTACATGATTGTGGAGGGCTTCAAACAAGCACTGGAAACCTGGCTATGGAGTCAAGCTTATGGTATTTAACTGATGGAAAGTTTTAAGATTTCATGATTATATTATTTATCTTTGAGATGTTATGTTGATTATGTCGTGGTGAAATTCTGTGATTATATGGTTTTAACTTTGTTAGGCCTTGATTTTGAAAGGCGCCATAAAAATAAAGTTTATTATCATTATTATTAATTATAGGAAAACTGATGGAGGCTATCCTCAAAGAAAGGCTGGTGCAATTTCTTGAGGATAAAGAGCTATAGGACAAAAGGCAGCACGGCTGGTCTCGGGAAGATCCTGCCAAACAATCTTGGTTAACTTTTCAACTGGGTTACGAGGGCACTGGACAGTGGCTGTGTGGTGGATGTAATCTACCTGGGTTTCAGTAAGGCCTTCAATACAGTACCACATGGTAGGTTGACCTGCAAGTTGAAGAGTCTTGGGGTAGGGATGAAACTAGCCAGAGAGGTTGAAAACTGGCTGTGGAAGAGACAGCAGAAGGTAATGGTCAGGATGAGGCATAGGAGCCCAGGGCAGGGACAAATGGCGTCCCACAGGGCTCGTATTGGATCCAGTCCTGTTTAACATTTTCATCGCTGACATAGTAGTAGGGATCAGTAATAAGATCTGTCTCTTCGCAGATGACACCAAAATCTGTGCTGAGGTGGACGGGGGAAGGGGCAAGGTCTTCCAGGAGAATTTGGCAAAACTAGAAGAATGGCCACAAACTTTGCAGCTTGGGTTCAATGCCAAGAAGTGCAAAGTGATGCATCTGGGAGCAGGAACCTAGAATACAGTTTCTGGTTGGAGGATGTCCAATTATCCACATCCAAGGAGGAGGAGAAGGATCTAGGGTGCTTGTGACTGGGGAATGAACCGCTCGGCACAGTGCAGGAAGGCAGCCGTAAAGGCAAACAGGATGCTAGGTGCATAGCAAGGGGATTACATCTAGGAGTAGAGAGGTCATATTGCCCTGTACAGGTCCCTGGTGAGGCCACACTTGGAGTACTGCACGCAGTTCTGGCACCCCTACTTAAAAGGGACATCAAACTGCTAGAGGTGGTGCAGCACAGAGCAACAAAGATGATCCTGGGGTTGGGGACAGACTATATGAAGAAAGATTGAGGGAGCTCAATATGTATACCCTGGAGGATAGAAGAGAGAGAGAGGGAGAGAGGATATGATTGAGACCTTCAAATACCTGACCCTCAGCAGTCTGAATACCATCATTTGTCTTCTTTTAGCCTTTTTGCTAGTATTGAAATAGTAATTTAATAATTTTGGGAAATATTCGGTAGTAGTAAAGCAGTCTGCCCAGGAGCGAGAAATGTAAATGAGCTATCTTTCTGAAGACTAACTCAGTAATAAATCAAGTATTCGGTTAGTTAGTTAGGTAGTCTTATATGCAAATGTATACAAAGTAAGGCAATGCTGTGAAGATTAGATGATTACTTAAAGGATTACTTCTGAATTGTATAACAATACCAATGAAGACTAGTTGAATATCTCAATAGTAGTAAAATAGTAGTACTGTAGTACTCAATTAGTATTTATATAGTGCCATATATGCAATTTGTGCAGCTTAGGCCACACTCTGTGCTCCGGCTGTGCTTGCAGCTAACCCAGCTGCAGGGGCTGCTCACAGGGACTAGTTTTAAGCAGCAGCATGCATATGGCCTGTATACAGTGCCAGCACATATGGACAGGCTAGTGAGCCTACCCCATGCACTGGCACTGTATACAGGCCATATGCATGCTCGAGTTCTTACACAAAACCTGTCCCCATGAGCTGCACCTAATGCTGGTTAGTGGAAACACAGTTAAGTACAACACGCAGCCTATATGCCTGCAGGCCATCCTGCTACATGCAGAGGATATATCATGGCTTGAGTGCTCCAATATGTATTGGCACTTTTATCATGCGTTACTGTAAAATGTACTGGCACTTTTACACACATCTCCTTATAATAATAATAATAAGAATACTTTATTTGTTGTGCGCCTTGCAGGCATCAAGGCAGTACAATAAGACAATAAAATACAACAGAATCAACATCATAAAACAGCACAGATCAGCAATCAGCTTTTACCCAAAGAAAGATTTGAGGGCCTGTTTAAAACTCCCCACAGTCATGCACTCCCTAATCTGATGGGGTAGAGAGTTCCAAAGGGAAGGGGCCGCAAACATAAAAGTGTGGGCCCCAGCAGATTTAAAGTCACTCTTGGAATCTCTAGCAACCCATCGTCGGCTGAGTGGAGCAGTCTCACAGGGTGGTAAGGATCAGGACCTCTTTCAGGTAATCAGGGCCCAGTTCATGCAAGGCTTTGTAAGTCAGTAGTCAGACTTTGAAGGTGATCCACCACTGGACTGGTAGCCAGTGCAGCTCTGCAGCACCAGTGTAATATGGGAAGATCTGAAGATCCCGCCAACAGCTGGGCTGCGTAATTCTGCACCAGCTGCAAGGCGCGGATGTCAACCCCGAAGTCCAAAGTACAGCGAGTTGCAGTAAACTAGGCACGAGGTCACAAAGGCATAGATTAAAGTTGGCAGATCACCAGGCGGAACAAGGTGCTTGATCCTAGCGATATTTCTTAGATGGTAATGGTAATGGTACACCAGTACCCACTCCCCTGCTCTGCTGGGTTCAGGAGATCAGTCTGCTGGCATGCCCACTGGCATCTTCACGCTGTCCCTGTCTCCACTACACTTCTATATGCACAAGTGGGAGGGGCAAGGTAGGCAAGATTTCAAAGCACATAAACAGATGTTTATCCAGATTCTTTAGCCCCCAAAATAAAGGTCTTTATCAATAAAATGAACTCATCTTTGCTGACATTTGACCAGTTTGAAAAAGATTACACCAAATGGAAGGTCAAGATGTTTTGTTGTGTAGAACCACCTAAAGCGAAAAATAATTATTGAAGCTACATAGGCATGTTACTTTATGACCAAAATGAGTGATGAATAAACTTGATCAAAACAGTTGTATACTACATTTTTTATGTTCATTAGAAGAAAACTGCAATAAATGTACACTTTTTCTAAATCCAATCTAAATCATGCTTATAGGCCTAACAATATTAGAGTACATTTAATGTTACATGTCTGCACTTACACCTTAAAGTCGCATAGTTACGATACTCTCCACCCACTACAGTTACAGATCAGTAAGCAAGTCATTATGGATATACACCGATACAAAGATGTTGTCGGCAGATATGGCCTTGTGGCACATCCAGTCTGCCTATCCATCTTTCTAATGGTTAAGGTACACTAGATGCTACAAGCCCCACCTTTCACCCCTGGCTTGATAATTCCCATGTGCCTATCCCACGCAGTCTTGAATCCCTGAATCGGTGGCCACCCCACCACTTCCTGGGGAAGACTGTTCCATCTCTCCACCACCCTTTCAGTGAAGTAGAATTTCTCAGTTCCTCTAGGTTTTCCCCTTTATTCTCATGCTGTGCCCCTTGTTCTGCTATTTCCCTTTATGTGGAAGATGCTCTCTGGTATCCTACTGATCCCTTTAGATATTTGAAAGTCTCCATCATGTCTGTCTGTCTCTCTCCCTCCCTCCAAGGAGAACATACTCAAGAGCTCAGAGTCTCTCCTCACATGACTTATGCCACATCCCTGACACCATTTTTGTTGCCCTCCTCTGTACCGTCTCCATCCTGTCTTTTTGCTGATGGGGCCTCCAGAACTGAACACAGTACTCCAGATGAGGCTATACTATAGGGAGTCATACAGCGTACTACCACTTCCCTTCTTCTACTTGTTATACCCTCTCTGCACCCTAGCATTCCATTACTGTTTCCAACTGCTTTGTCCCACTGTTTAGTCACTTTGAGGTGGTCTTCTATGACTACCCCCCAGATCTCTTTCCTCCAGGGTGGACTCCAGTGTTACCCCATCTAGTTCATACTCTGTCCTAGGATTCCTCTCCCAAGTGCATAATCTTGCACTTTTTGCATAGAAACCCAACTGCCATTCCTTGGACCAGTTTTCTAGCCTCTTCAGATCCATCCTCATTTTTTAATACCTTCCTGTGAATCTATCCTGTTACGTAGCTGTGCATCATCCGTGAACATGCTAACCCTCCTTTCTAGACCCTCTGCAACATCGCTATAAAGACATTAAACAGCACTGGTCCCTGAGTACACCACTTGTTACCAGTCCCTCCTGTGAGCTAACCCTATTTACCACCATTCCGTGTTTTGCTACTCAACCAGTTTCTAACCCACGTGACCACCTCTGTCCCTACCCCAGATTTGCCAGCTTGTGGATTTGTCTCCTGTGTAGGAATGCATGAAGGTCTTCCTGAAGTCCAGATGGGCCACACCTACCACTCTGCCCTGGTTTATTTCCTTGTTTATTTATTTATTTTATTTATTTCATCTAGGATTACAATACCTTTGAGCCGAGGCTCTTTTACAAAGGTTCCACATCAGCGTGTGCAACAGTCATCATTTTTAGTTACATATAGTCATTGACTTACAGACATGTAATAACCAGTACAAAGACATGTGCTATGAGCAAGACAAGGGAAGGAGGAGGGAGGGTGGTGGGGGGAGTGAGGGTAGGAGATCGAGGGGTAGGAGGTGCAGGGGTAAGAGGGGTATGGGAGGTGGTTGGGGCAGGAGTGGAGATATGGGGGGTGGAGTTGGGCAGGGCGGAGATGGTGCAGCCAGGGGCCTTGTCGAGGGAATATGACAGGTAAGGTGCTAGGGGTGCTAGTGCTTGTTACCCACTCAAAGAGATTAAGTTGGTCTGGCTTGTCCTCCTGAATCCACATTGACCCGAGTCCAGCAGCCCCTGGTCTCTAGGCAGTCCACCATTTTTTCTTAAGTAGTGTTTCTAAACTGACCAGGCAGTAGTTTCCTGCCTCCTTGCTACCACTTTTTTTTTTTTTGTATTTTTTCTCCTCCTCCCCTAGCACCGGAGACCACTTAGTCGGGAGAAAACAAGGCAGCCCACCTACCTGAATCCCCGGAGACCTTGGCTATACCTCAGGCGGGTACTAGGTGGGGCCCAAGCATCTTGAGAATCCTTCATTTCATCAGGTCCCCATTCGTGGCCAAGTAGGCAGCAGCAATCAGGGATCGTGCCAGTGCTCCTTCCCCACGGTACTCCGTTGCTGTTTCCACCATTATCTCCTTAGCATGTGGTGTGTGCCCGTCGTCAAGGCGGCACGCCAACGCCCATCTCACACACACTGAATGGCCTCTCCTGCTACTCTGCTCAGGGTCAAGCAAACTGCTGACCTTTGGTCCCTGCCTCCCCACAGAGAAGATGGTCAGGGACACTCTAGTCTCCCCCACCCAGCTGGCTCTCCAGTGGCTCGGGCTCATTCCTGAACCGGGTTGCTGGTGTCACAGATGGAAATCCAAGCACTGCGCCGGCTTCTTGCTACCACTTTTACAGGGTTACCACTTGTTCTCCTCCACTCCTCCAGAACCATGCCGGTTTCTAGTAATCCACTGAACAACTTAGCCAGAGGTGTAGCCAGTTCCTTCCAGAGCTCCTTTAGGATCCTCAGAACAATCGCATCAGGCCCTATAGCTTTATTCACCCCAAGCTGTTTTAGTGCTCTTTTACTCTACCCCAAGAAAAGGTAGAATGTTCACCTCTCCTCCCGTTTGCCATTCTCAATTAATGGGGACCATCCCCATTGTCTTCTTCTGTGAATACAAGCAGAAGTATTTGTCGAGGACAGTCGATTATACTAACATTCAAACGTGCCAGCAGAAACAGACCACCTGGTCTATCCAAGTCTACTCGAGTGTGCACCTAGTACCCCTAGTATGCAGCTGCCCCAACCCCCTTTGTAATCCCACAGCCACCCCCTATCCTCACTTTCCCTGTTCTCTGTCCAATACCCTTTTAAAACTGTTCAGATTACATGATACCGCCCATTCTGGTAGTATGTTCCATTTGCTACCACCCTCTGTGAAATAGTGTCTCCTCATTTCTCTCCTAGAGTTCCTCCTCTGTTCTTAGCTGCTGCCTCCTGATGTCCTTCCTGCTCCTTAACTTAAAGACCCCAGTCTGCCCCATCCTTATTTATTCCACCTCAGATACTTGAATGTCTCTATCATGTCCCTCCGTCCCTTCAATCCTCCAGGGTGTATATATTTAGGTCTCCAAGCCTGTTCTCAGTCTCTTTCCTCTAGTACACATATAATCTTCGTTGTCCTCCTCTGCACCCCTCCAGTAGCCTGATCACACTTCAGGCATGGCCTCCAAATGGCACATAATACTCACACACTCAAGATGGTGCTTTTACCATTTGCTCCAGTGTCTTCCCGCTGCACCTCTAAACTGAGACCCCTCCCCGTCTGACTGCCAACCTCCCCCAGAGTATTATCTCTCCTGCCATGCCATGCTCAATCTCTCCACTAGTAATGCCCTCACTCCCTCCTCTTCGTGAGTACTATCCCTTGTGCAGTCTCTTCCTGCATCCTCTTCCGATGTGTCCCTAGTACAGCAAACATGCTCTCTACCTCTTTGCATTACTATGTGTTTTCTCCTCCTCCTGCTGCTCCTCTTTGCTAGGCCCTACTGGAGTCCACCCTTCATCAGCTGGCTTCCCATTTAGTTCTCCCCTGACCCTCCTCAACCCACTGTTCCTTCTTCGTGGTGCCCTGATACTCTCAGATGCAAGACTTCCTACCAATGCAACTCTCCTCATCACTCAACGCCCCCAGCTCCTTGCCAAGCCACTGAATCTCTTCCTTGAGCCTCCTTAGGCTGTAGCATATTGAGCACCCTCCAAGCCTTCACAGTATGTTCATCCACACTGCTCACATCCGTTGCACCCACAGTCCTACCCATGGTTCACACTACCTGTACAGGACAGTGGAATACAGTCTCTTTACTGACTGCAGTTGTTTACAAACCCAATCACAAACCCACCAATAGCTTTACCAAGTCTCACAAAACATACAGTCCAGTGTGTGTGTGTGTGTGTCGTGTCAGTCAGCTAACAGTGTCTCTATGCAGACATCAGGTTATGGAGACATCAGGTACCTGTGATGTCACAAGCTACCAGTATAAAGTTAGTAATGCCAGGGGTGGGTGGGTGGAGGGAGGTTGCCCTCCTGAGTACTAGGGACAGACAATCAGCTACCCCAGCACACCCTCACTGACAGTCAGCTGCACCAGCAAACCCCTAAACAGGTACCTTTCCAACTTAAGCAGCCCCTGATACTGCAGTGTCAATGTCTTTTCCACTACCCTGCCTCCCTCTGCCCCAAGTCTCACAATCCTCCTGCCTCCCTCTCTCGCCAATACACCTAAAGTATGCCTTCCCCTTCCTTCACTGATTTAGCTAGCTTTGCCTCAGTTTCAGCCTTTGCTGCCCTTACTGCCTTGTTTGCTTCCCTTCATTTTCCAAGTATTCTTGCCTGTCCTTGCTTTGTGTTGCCTTGTACCTCAGAAATACCATCTCACCCCTTCTAGCTCTGCTACCCCTCAAGAACCACAGTGGTTTCTCTTGCTCGCTGCAGGGCCTGGCACAGTGGTTTGCTACCAGTGCAGGGCTTCCTTATCTTATCCCACGGTTCTACTACTCCCTTATGTCATCGTATCCTGCATAGCTTTCCTGAATCAGTCCTTCATCTTAGCAAAGTCTGTCCTGCTGAAATCCAGGAGACAGAGATGTACATTTTAAATTTGTTTGCTCAACGTAGACTTTACAACAAAAAACATGACCAATGTGTGCCTCAATTTCAGAAACTAGAAAGTATGGAAGAAGTAGACTAGATGGTACTGTATACAAAATCTGCCAGCAGAAACAGGCCTTACGGTCTATCAAGTTAGTCTGCTCAAATGTGCAGTTAGCACCCTTATATTGCAGTTGCCACCCCTATTACCGTTAAAAGAATCTGTAAATATATACAACCATTACATGGGTGGATAGTGGCCCCACCACTCTACCCCAATCCCCACCAAAGGTATCAGCTCCCCCCACAGGCAACCCAGGCCAACCTGCCTCACCCCAGCTCCCACAAACTGCCCCAGGACAACACAAGCTTCCCTGCCTTAGTACCAGGCTACCCTACCCCACCTTGGCACACTCCATTCCAATGGACTTTCATCTGACCACAGCAGCTCCCCTGGTCCCAGGCTTACCTGTCCCCTCCAGGCTTGCATGGCCCTGCCCTGTTCCAGCACCAGTCTCTCCTGGCCCATGCTATCCCTTAGGTCATGACAGTTTTCTTGGTCCTGCCTATGGACCACGGCACCCCAGCCTCTGCCATGCCCGAGCCACCCCCTTCCCTCAGCCCTAGCCCACCCATTGGCCCCACCTATTCAAGCTCCACCCTGCACCATCTCTAGGATGTCTTGGTTGGCTCCCAGGTCCCATGGCCCTGCCCCAGACCACTGCATTTTACCTTGCACCAGCCACCATCTGCCCATGTTCTATCCACAGTCCACCCCTGCCCTTGACTTCCCTGGTCTACTTTGCTCCTAGCTCCCATAGCCATGCCACAGGACAACCCCAGGTCTGGGCCTCTCAGCCCACCCAGCTATTCCATGGCCATACCTTCTTCTACTCCAGACCTCCTGCCTTGGACTTGTGTGTCCCACTAGCTCCCATGGCCTTGACTCTGTTCCACTGCAGCTCCTCCCATCCCAAGCAAGGCTCTGCAACTCTCCCTGAAGAGAGCAGTCCTTTGATGTTCAAGCCTCCTCGACCCCAATGATCCTCCAAGAAACAGAGTTTGTCAGTGCCAGAATACTATCACTGTAATGGGCACACTCACAAGCACAAATTTCCAAATAGTGGCCAGTAAAAACAAACAAAACAAAACAAAACAAAACAAAAAACAAAAAAACAGTACTGGGTGCCATTTAAACTCAGCACCTATGAAGGGGTTTGCCGGTCGCTTGTATATTTTGGAAACACCCTGCTCATATAAATAAATATATGTATTGAACCCAACTCATTGCAAATGTTCTGGTAACCTCACAATTTGTGAGGCTACAGCAACATCTTGAGGGCACTCGAGCTATGCTCTCATGCCCATGATATCACTAACCTCAGTCAATGTGGCTTGTTCTGCATGGTAGGGGGCCATTATTACCTTTATGTGCCTGCAGCCTTCCATCAAATCTCATAAGCAAAGACGGATCTGGTCAAGAGACCTCCAACAAACGCCAGGCAGGTTAGAGTCTGAAAATAGCTGTCATTACCAGACCAAAATAAATAAATACCCCCCACCATGTTCTTTAACTGTTGCTCAGGCTAAACAATTCCTTGTAGTTCACCTTATGTATTCCTTTCAAGGGATTCCTCAGTGAGGGGCACAGGAGGAAAGTGGGTCCAACACCACATGACCAAGAGGTGGTACGTTGCATCCCAGGGTAGGAAGCTTTAAGCAGCGAGATAGACAGATAGATATACATGCATACTTTTAAGCAGTGATTTTTTTTATTTTATATATATATATATACACACACACACACACACACACACACACACACACACACACACACACATATATATACACACACACACACATATATATACACACACATATATATACACACACACACACACACACACACATATACACACACACATACATATACACACACACACACATACATATACACACACACACACACACATATATATTTATTAGGTTAAGGGTCAAACTTTGCCACCATTCAATGGATTTGCCTGAAATTTGACAGGCATGGCTGTGTAATCACAGATCTTGGGATCTGCCAACTTTCGTGCCAGTCCAATATACGGCTGCAGAGTTAAGTGACATCCGTGTGCATATTTACACTTTCTGATGAATTCTTTGCTCGCACAATTTGGTATGCACGATTGGGCATGGTAGATCCTGGGATCTGCCAACTGTACTCAGCAGATATACAGCTGTGGAGCTATTAAGTGACAAGCAAGCGCAATACGTTTTTACAAATTCTTTGCTCGTGCCTACAGGTTGCACAGTTTGTGCTACTGGTCCAAAACTGCAGGAATGTGCAGCCAGGGTCCCTGATTGCCTTTTGAAGATTTCGTGAAAATGATTAAACGGTTCAAAAGTTATTCAAAAACAATTTCCCATTATAAGTCAATGGAAAAGTTAACAAAAAGTTTGACACTTTCACAAATGCACTTTTAGTGTCGCAAATTGGCCCTAGTAGTGTCGCAAATCTGCCATTTGT